>PVIJ01018958.1:0-24893 GCA_004024925.1 Scalopus aquaticus
AATCTGTCTAGTTGCTGAATTCCTTTGTATCTGTAACTGCCTTTATAAGCTGCACCAACTCTGTGCTGGGGGTCTCCATTTTAGCCTACTAGACCGCTGCGTCGGTACTTCAGGCTAATTGGGACCCTAGCTCGAGCTAGAAATAAACCACCGCTTTGTTATTACATCGGACTGACTCTGTCGTAACTTGGACCCATAAAGTACTTTTAACAGATCCAGCACAGGCACCTCTCTGAACTGTGAGTGTGGATGTTTGTCGGGTCTTTCAGCTGCTGCAGCGGCTGTTTTGAGTGTTGTTTGTATGGTGCTGTGCTGGGGCATCTTGGCAGCTCCGGGAAGCATCTCTGGTTGTGTCTTCTGATGTCTTCATGAGTTGGGTCCTGGCCTGTATTCTGACTGCCGTGTGCTCCAGGCCTTCAGTGGCAGGAGGGAGTCATCTTGGGAGCCTTTGCATACAGGACTTTAAAACACTGGACCCTGCTTCAGGTGAGATAAAGTCTTTGTTTTCCTTGGTATCTTAAATAAATACCATTATTGTTATTCTCTGAACCTGAGAAGTCTTGCAATTGTGCGAGTGGGTGAAGAACTCAGACGGTGACTGGTAAAGTATTTGGGCACCGTCCTTGTCCTATTTTATTGGCCCCACTGCCCTAAATCAAGATCTACACACAGAAACAGTATTAGGAAATAAATCTAGGTCAAATCTTATGTGTTTTAAAATAGCATGAATAGAGATTTAAGACAGTGAAATCATAATGATATTATTAGCCATATATATGATGCAACTAAAATAAAAAAACAGATTTGTAGGAAATATATAATCCAATAGAAAATTTGGAAGAAAATATGGAGCAGAGTTAACATTATGGAATATGAATGATTAATGCACTTATGAAATATTCTAAAAATCAACACTTTGTATAGGAAAGTCTAAATTTTTCCAATATAAGCATTTTTAATAAAAATCTATGTGACTGTGTTGGGCCTCCCTGGTGGCGCAATGGGTTAAGTGCAGCACTATGAAGCTATGCAGAACCACTGCAGCACGAGTTCAACTCCCGGCCAGGGAGCTTCCCACATGGTGCAGCAGACCTCTCCTGTCTCGCCTGAGTGTATTTCAGTCAATCTGCCTATTCTGCTCCCCACTCTGTCTCTGGTGAATACTCTCACGCCCCCCCTCCCACTTCTGGCCTACACCCCAGCTTGTATGCATAAATAAATAAATCTTTTAAAAAATCTATATGACTGTGAGAGATTTTTTTACAATATACTGAATTCTATCAGAACATATTAATAATGCAGTTTGTTCCCTAGCATTTTCCCCATGACTCCATCAATGCATTTATCAATAGTAATTATGATTATTTCTTTAGTTGTCCAGCTCCTCTTTTATAAATGAACTCCATGTGAGCAAATATCCTATTATGTTAAATATTTGCACACATTGTATAATGTGAAATATTTTTGCAAGTAAATATCGGCTTCATTAAAGCACTTTTTTCCCTGCCACTTGATACTTTTTACTCAATAGTATATCTTGACAAACACCTCATGTGAGTACAAATAAAACTGGTTTCACTAAAGCCTCATAGCATTTCATCTCAGATTTGGATTCTAATCAGTTCTTTTTGGTGGAAATTTAGCTTTTTTACATGTCTGTCTACTCCTTGTGCCTCTTCTGTCTCTCCATCATTTTTCCTTTCTTTTCCAGTCTCCTCTCTCTCTCCCTCCTTCTCTCTTCTCCAGATTCTTATCTCTCCTGTGCAGCTCCACCATCCCTTGGGTGGGGCAGGGAACCTGGAACACTCCCTTTTCCTGGGGACCACCCTATTACAATCCCCCTTTTAATTTTTATTCCACCATCTCTATGGTGGCACAGATCTCAAGGTGTAGTCTTAGGAGACAGTCTTTTTTTTTTTTAGGGTTTATCAGTCCATGTCAAAAGAAAAAAAAAACTTTCTGGAGGTATTAGCCAAACCAAAACAGCAAATATATCAAATTACAGGAAAAAAATTTTGAAACTGGTTCAACTTATCTAAAAAAAGTTCTCTTCACCTTGATTCTAATATTATCCAACAGTACAGCAAAATATTTGCAAACTAAACCTGCTTTAGGTTCACTTTACCTATTTTTGCATAATGTAACAGAGCAGAATAACCAAACAGCATTGTTGAAATACTCCATAGAGGATCAGCGTGAACTCTTGACATCCGGTCCATGCAATCTTCAGGAACAAAGTCAGTCTCACCAGACTCCACCTAGGGTTTCCTCTTTTCGAGTTTACCAGAGCTTTTTCTTTTTCCCAGGTTGTCCAGTCCTGACAATGGAGGCAAGCTTCCTTACCTCCTTTGGAAGTCTCTGGAACCCCACAAACAGAGCAACAGGTTCTCCTCTTCTTGGTTCAGTTCAAATTCAACTTCCTTGAAGAATTCCAATCAAAGCTGTAGGATGAAACATGTATCCATTTTCTTCAGTTTAGATGACAAAATTCCCTTATGAAATTATGCAAAAATAGACTCTACCATAAGCAGTAAAAATTGCTACCACCATTGTTAATACTATGTTGGTATTAAGGGGAGAGAAAATTCAAGCACAAGTTAGTCCTGCTTTAAAAAATGCAACATTGCTGCAGATCCTGATTAGTCAAAACAAGAAAACTGAGTCAAAGCAAAAATTAAACAAAACATCAAAAATCAGGTTTATCTCCAACAGTCTATTTAGTTCTTTGTGAAAGAAATTTTTACTGTTGAAAGTTTCATCAATTTGTTACAGGGCAACCCCAATATACAATGGGGTGCCTGACTGTGGGTTCTCACCCATGCGCTTAAAAAGGACTTATAATTAGATCAATTGCAGGCACACACAAAAAGGATAATAGAAGGTTTATTTGCAAAAAGGGGAATTCAAAAGAATGAATAGGGAGAGAGAGAGAGAGAGAGAGAGAGAGAGAGAGAGAGAGAGAGAGAGAGAGAGAGAGAGAGAGAGAGAGAGAGAGAGAGAGAGAGAGAAATCTGCAAATGCACCCTACTGTAACAGGGTGGTCACGCACCCCAGGAAAAGGGGTGTGTGCCAGGTTCCCTGTCCCATCCAAGGTAAGGTGGAACTGAGCAGAATATAAGAAGCTGGAGAAGACACACAGAGGACACACGCAGAGGAGACAGAACACAAAGACAGAAGACAGGAGGAGATGGAATAAAGATGGAAAGCCAGAAGAGGTCCAAGGAGCAGAGAGACTTGTAAAGAAGCTGCACTGGCCTGGACTGATTGAAAGAGATGTGGTGAGAAACCCATGGGGAACTTAATGATGGCTATGTTGATTTTGGTTTTAATTTTGTTCTGTTCCTCTCAGAATTGTCTGACTGTTTCTGACCCTTTTTTATGGGTCCCTGCCGAAAGGTATTTTGGTTCCTCCCAGAATTGTCTGGCTGTTTCTGACCCTGATATATGGGTCCCTGCCAAAAGCTGTTCTAGACTTATGGCAGGCTTTTGAGACTCGCTTTGGGCCAATTCCGTTTGGGTGGACTTGTACCCAAGAGGAGTTGGATAACATTGGGTGCTTGACTTAGACACTACAGTCTTTGTCTTCTCTGTCTTTTCTAATTGTATTAAAGTTTCTTTCCACAAAAGGTCCTGTATGTTTTGTATTGATGTGGCGGATGGCAGAACCCATTTAGAACAGGGCAGGTCTGGGGTTTCTGGGGTGCCCTTCTCCTTGCCCTGTAACACTACCAGATATGGAGATCTGGAAACCCCCAATGGCACACTGTAGCTCAGAGAGAGGCCAAGAGACCACCAAGGTCCACAAGTCTGGTTACATACCAAACCTGGCTGCTTAACTCTACCCCTCTGCTCCCAGTAATCCTCTCTTCAATGATGATAATGAACCAGGAAAACAGGAAAAATACAGCCCCCATACCAAGAATGAGCATGACCCTTACTAATGAGTACCAAGGAGGAGCATGACTACCTACTCATAAGACTCTGTTGTGTAGGGAGCAACACCACACTGATAAACGGGAGTCATGGAGCAAACTCTTATGGCAGGATGCTGCCGAGAAAGCAGAACCTGGCCTTTTTATTTAGTGAGAGTTTTTGTACAGAAAGTTTCTCAGGGTCAGAGAATAAGGAGAAAACAATTAGGAGGAAGAAAGTATGTTTACCCAAACTTTTGGGGAGAGGAGTCTGCAAACCCAAGTTAAATTTATAGCTCAGTTTCATGGCCCATTGTTTGAAGTTTGATAACCTGGCCTTCACTCTAGACACCTGTTTCGTTTAACAAGCCATTTTGCTGAAACTCTCTGGGACGTAGAGATACACATCAGTCAACAGCTACCCAAGCTTTCCTGGTCATGCCTCGTAATGCATACTCGTGTCCTAGAAGATTTAAGCATTTTGCTCTTGTTTAACTTAAGAGGCGCCTCTGTAGTGTCAATGGTTGATTAGTTGACTTGGCCTAATGAGCTTTGTACTGAGAAGGCTGAACTGCATAGCCAGAATGGTGACTTAAGCAGCTTTTGGATTCTAGCAGACCCACAAGACTCCTGTCTGGAAATCACTGATAAGACCCCTGCCAGTAAGTGACCTCCCCCCCCCTCACTGAGGTCCTCCTTCCCTGAAAGACTTGGGCGCTGAACAAAGTTTGTGGGTTAAACAGACTAAATTTTAAGTTTAAGAATTGAAAACATGGCAGGCCTCCCTGGTGGCGCATCTGTTAAGTCACAGCACTATGAAGCTATCCAGAGCCACCGCAGCATGAGTTAGATCCCTGGCCAGGGAACTTCCCACAGCAGATCTCTCCTGCCTCATCCGCTGCTCCCCTCAGCAGTGTATTTCAGTCAGTCTGCCTGTTCTGCTCCCCACTCTGTCTCTGATGAATCCTCTCACCAACCACACCTCTGGCCTACATCCAGCTTGTATGCATAAATAAATCTTTAAAAATTTTAAAAAATGGCAAAATGTATTTACAAATGAGCCGGAGCCTAGGTTCAGGCCAGAAACCCAACCCCCTCACTAAAATCAATGAGCTGACCTTGACATTCACTCCAAGTGAAGCTGCTCTGCCCACCACTCCTGCTTGACTAGCAGGGAGGATGTATTTTCTTTTTTGTGTGTGTGTGCATACAAGCTGGGGTGCAGGCCAGAGGTGTGGGGCAGTGAGAAGTTTCACCAGAGACAGAGTGGGGATTGGAACAGGTAGATTGACCGAAATACACTGCTGAGGGGAGCAGCGGGTGAGCAGGAGAGGTCTGCTGCACCATGTGGGACTCTCCCCGGCTGGGCATTGAACTGGAGCCACAGCTGCTGACAGCTCTACAGAGCTGCGCTTAACCCTTTGTGCCACCAGGGAGGCCCAGGGCATATTTTCATCCTTAAGAGGTTTTCTGGGACCACCATGGAATGATTCACTTAAAAAATCATGTTACTGGTTCCTTTTCACCTGCCAAGGATCAGGGATGTAAGTGCAATGGCAATTTTTCATGAGCTTTAGTCAAATGATTCTAATCCTTAGAGAGAACTGTGTACAGCCTAGAAAATTTGAACATTAGAATCAAATAAAGTGACCAAAAGTCAACTAGGATGTTTCGTCCAAAGATAAGTACTTCTCCTAGTTAGCTTACTTTCCCCCTTGTCATTGCCAATATTTTAAATTGTGAACTAGAACATCTGTGTGTATGGGCAGGTGTTGCCCTTACACATGGCAACAGCACAACACATTGACAATGAAACTGGAGTCGTAGAGCAAACTGTTCTGGCAGGACTCCGCCAAGGAGGCAGAACCTGGACTTTGTATTGAGTGAATCTTTTTTCAGAGTCAATTTCTCAGAGTAAGAGGATAAGGAGAAAATAATTAGGTAGGTTATCTAAACTTTTTGGGAGAGGAGCCTGTGAATCTGAATCAAATTTATAGCCCAGTTTTATGGCCCAAAATTTGAAGTTCTGTTAAAAGGCAGAGAGAGGGGCACCTCCAAAACCCTCAGACCTGCCCTGTTCTAAATAGGTTCTGCCATCTACTGCCTCAATACAAAACATATAGACCTTTTGTGGAAAGAAATACATATGGAAAAGACAGAGAAGACAAAGAATATATTTTCTAAGTCAAGCACCCAATGTTATCCAACTCCTCATGGGTAAAAGTCCACCCAAACGGGATTGGCCCAAGGCAAGTCTCGAAAGGGACTTGGCAGGGACCCACACATAAGGGTCAGAAACAGCCAGATACTTCTGGGAGGAACCAAAATACCTTTTGGCAGGGACCCATACAAAAGGGTCAGAAACAGTCAGACAATTCTGAGAGGAATAAAACAAAATCAACATAGTCATTGTTAAGTTCCCCACGGGTCTCTCACCCATATCTCTTTCAATCAGTCTAGACCAGTGCAGCTTCTTTACAAGTCTCTCTGCTCTTTGGGCCTCTTCTGGCTTTCCATCCTTCTTCCATCTCCTCTTGTCTTCTGTGTGTTCTGTCTCCTCTGTGTGTCTACTGTCTTTCTTCTTCAGCTTCTTATATCCTGCTCAGTTCCACCCTACCTTGGGTGGGACAGGGAACCTGGGACACACCCTTTTTTCCTGGGGACCACCCTGTTACAGTTCGATACCAAGGTTTCTGACCCTCCCTCCTGGTGTCAGTCTTGTTAACAAGGCATTCCGCTGGTCATTCTCTGGGATGAAAAATCATTTATCCGTCAACGGCTCCCAAGGCGTTCCTGGTCATGTCTTGTGATGTCTACTCATGTCTCAGGAGATTTAAGAAACCTGCTCTCCTTTAATTTAAGAGGTACCGCTGCAGTTTCAATGGTTGATTGTTTGACTTGGCCTAATGAGCCTTGTACTGAGAAGGCTGAATTGCATAGCCAAAATAGCTACTTCTACCCACAGGCAGGTAGTTTAGTGTGGAGGTTAAGAATCACAAAATGGGGGGGCCTCCCTGGTGGCGCAGTGGTTGAGCGCTGCACTGTGGAGCTGTCGGCGGCGCGCGATGCGAGTTCAATGCCCGGCCGGGGAGAATCCCACATGGTGTGGCAGACCTCTCCTGCCTCGCCCGCTGCTCCCCTCAGCAGTGTATTTCTGATCTGCCTGTTCTGCTCCCCACTCTGTCGCTGGTGAACCCTCTCACTGCCCCGAGCCTCTGGCTTGTACCCCAGCCTGTATGTATAAATAAAAAAATCTTTAAAAAGAAAAGAATCACAAAATGGGGCCTCCCTCGTGGCACAACAGGTTAAGACTCAGCACTATGAAGCTATCCCCAGCCAGTGCAGAATGAGTTCAATCCCCGGCCAGGAAGCTGACCCACATGGTGCAGCAGACCTCTCCTGCCTCGCCCGCCGCTCCCCTCAGAGTGTACTTCAGTAGATCCACCTGTTCTGCTCCCCACTCTGTCTCTGGTGAATCTGCTCAACACACCGCACCTCTGGCCTGCACCCCAGCTCTTGTATGCATAAATAAGGACATATTTATTTATTTATTTATTTATTTATTTATTTATTTATTTTTAAAGATTTATTTATTTATACATACAGCTGGGGTATAGGCCAGAGGTGTTGAGTGGTGAGAGGCTTCACCAGAGACAGAGTGGGGAGCAGAACAGGCAGATCAGAAATACACTGCTGAGGGGAGCAGCGGGCGAAGCAGGAGAGGTCTGCCGCACCATGTGGGATTCTCCCCGGCTGGGCGTCAAACTCGCATTGCTGCTGCCAACAGCTCCACAACAGAGCGCTTAACCGCTGCGCCACCAGGGAGGCCCCCAACGACATTTTTAAATCTTTACTTTTATAAAAATTTTTTATAGAAAACAATTATGTTTTTTTAATAGATATTTTATTTATTTTTGTTATTCATATCTTTTACATTATTGTGTGGTCCCCATAAGTCACCCACCACGTGTTCACCCGTGGAACCATCACCACAGTCCCCCGTGCTCCCCTCTTCCCCCCTCTTGAGCCCTTCCCCTCCCCTCTTTCCCTGCTGAATGTCTCTTTCTTATTTGGCTCCCCAATATTTCTGTTATAAGTGAAACCATTTGATAATTTTCTCTTTCTTTCTGGCTTATTTCACTGATCATGATCCCTTCTAGATCCATCCATGTTGCTGCGAATTGCATGTGTTTTTCTTTTTGGAATGCTGAATAGTATTCCATTGTGTATATGTACCATATCTTTTTGATCCAGTCATCCATTTTTGGGCATCTGGGTTGTTTCCATATCTTAGCTATTGTGAACAGTGTGGCAATAAACATGCAGGTGCATGTATCCTTTCAGATTAGTGTTTTTGTGTCCTTTGGGTAGATTCCCAGTAGTGGTATTGCCGGGTCATATGGGAGTTCCATTTCTAGCAGTTTGAGGAAACGCCATACAGCTTTCCATAATGGTTGGATCAATTTGCATTCCCACCAGCAGTGTAGGAGAGTTCCTTTTTCTCCACATCCTCACCAGCATTTGTTGCCTGTAATTTTAATGTGTGCCATTCTCACTGGCGTGAGGTGATATCTCATTGTGGTTTTCATTTGCATTTCCTTGATTATAAGTGATGTTGAACATTTTTTCATATACCTGTTGGTCATTTTCCTTTCTTCTTCGGAGAAGTGTCTTTTTAGCTCTTCTGCCCATTTTTTGACTGGGTTGTTGACTTTGTTTTTGTTGAGTTGTGTGAGCTCTTTGTAGATTTTTTTTAATCAGTCCTTTATCAGGTGTATTGTGTGCAAAGATCTTCTCCCAATTAGTAGGGTGTCTGTTTGTTTTGATTATTGTCTCTTTTGCTGTACAGAAGCTTTTCAGTTTGATGTAGTCCCAGCTGTTTATCTTTTCTTTCACTTCCTTCGCTATGGGGGAAGTACTTTTAAAGATTTTGCTGAGATGTATGTCATGTAGAGTTTTGCCTATATTTTCTTCTATAAACTTTATGGTTTGAGGTGTTATATCCAGGTCTTTTATCCATTTTGAGTTGGTTTTTGTGCATGGTGTGAGGTCATGGTCTAGCTTCATTTTTTTGCATGTAGCAGTCCAGTTCTCCCAACACCATTTATTGAACAAACTAGTCTTGTTCCATTGCATATTCTTTGCTCCTTTGTCGAAGATTAGTTGTCCATAAATATGTGGATTTATTTCTGGGTTTTCTATTCAATTCCATTGGTCTGTGTGTCTGTTTTTGCTCCAGTATCATGCTATTTTAATTATTATGGCTTTGTAGTATAGTTTGAAATCAGGGAGTGTAATCCCTCCATTCATATTCCTTTTAGTCAGGAGAGCTTTAGCTATTCGAGGTTTTTTGTGGTTCCATATGAATTCGTTCAATATCCGTTCTAGTTCTTTGAAGAATGTCATCGAGATTTTTGTCAGGATCACATTGAATCTGTAGATTGCCTTTGGTAGGATGGTCATTTTGATGATGTTGATTCTTCCAATCCATGAGCAGGGGATGTATTTCCATCTTTTTGTGTCTTCCTCTATTTCTTTTAACAGCGTCTTGTAGTTTTCTTTGTATAAGTCCTTTACCTCTTTTGTTAGGTTTATTCCCAGGTACTTGATTTTTTTGTTTCGATTTTGAAGGGGATAATTCTTTTAATTTCTTCTTCTTCGGACTGTTTGCATACAGAAAGGCTACTGATTTTTGTGCATTGATTTTGTATGCTGCTACGTTACTGAATTGGTCTATAGTTTTGAGTAGTCTTTCTATGGAGTTTTTGGGATTCTCTATGTATATAATCATATCATCTGCAAATAGTGACAGTTTAATTTCTTCCTTCCCTATTTGGATTCCTTGTATGTCTTTCTCTTGTCTTATTGCTCTCACTAGGACTTCAAGTGTTATATTGAAAAGCAGTGGTGAGAGTGGACATCCTTGTCTTGTTCCTGATTTTAGGGGAAAGGCTTTCAGCTTCTCAGCGTTGAGGATAATATTGGCTGTGGGTTTGTCATATATGGCTTTTATTATGTTAAGGAATGTTTCTTCTATCCGAAGGATTTCAAGGGCCTTTATCATAAATGGGTGTTGCACTTTGTCGAATGCTTTCTCAGCATCTATTGATATGATCATATGGTTTTTATTTTTCTTTTTGTTGATGTGTTGGATTACACTGATTGATTTTCGGATGTTGAACCATCCTTGTGTCCCTGGAATAAATCCCACTTGGTCATGGTGTATTATCTTTCGGATACATTGTTGGATCCTGTTGGCCAAGATTTTGTTAAATATTTTTGCATCAGTATTTATTAGGGAGATTGGTCTGTAGTTTTCTTTTTTGTATAGTCTTTGTCTGGTTTTGGTATTAGAGTAATATTTGCTTCATAGAATGTGTTTGGTAGTACTCCTTCCTTCTTAATTTTTTGAAAGAGTTTGTGTAATATAGGGATTAGTTCATTTTTAAATGTTTGGTAGAATTCGTTTATGAAACCATCTGGTCCTGGGCTTTTGTTTTTGGGGAGGGTTTTGATTACTGCTTCAATTTTGTTGCTTGAGATTGGCCTGTTTAGGTGTTCTATATCTTCTTTACCTATTTTTGGGTGGCTGTGTAGTTTCAGGAATTTATCCATTTCCTCTAGGTTGTTGAACTTGTTTCTATATAGCTGTTTATAATAATCTCTGATTATTCTTTTGATTTCTGCTGTGCCCATTGTAATTTCTCCTCTTTCGTTTCTTATCCTGTTTATTTGTGTGTTCTCCTGTTTTTTTCTTTGTAAGCCTTGCTAGAGGTTTGTCCATTTTTGTTTATTTTTTCGAAGAACCAGTTTTTGGTTTCGTTGATCTTCTGTATTGCTTTTTTGATTTCCATTTCATTTATTTCTTCTTTGGTTTTTTATTATTTCCTTTCTTATATTGACTTTTGGGTTTTTCTGTTGTTCCTTTTCCAGTTCTTTGAGGTGGGAGATTATATTGTTTCTTTGAGTCGTTTCTTGTTTCTTGAAGTGAGCCTGTATTGCTATGTATTTCCCTCTTAATACTTCTTTTGCTGTGTCTGAAATGTTCTGGAAAGTTGTGTCTTCTTTGTCATTCATTTCTAGTTATTTTTTAATTTCTTCTTTGACCTCCTCATTAGTCCAGTGGTCTTCGAGCAGTGTGGGTTTCAATCTCCATCATGTAAAAGGGTTCCTTTTTTTTCTTTTCATGGTTCATTTCTAGTTTGATGGCTTTATGATTGGAGAAGATAGTAGGTATGATTTTGATCTTTGTGTATCTGTTGAGGTTTGTTCTGTGACCTAGTATGTGATCAATCCTGGAGTATGATCCATGTGCACTTGAGAAGAATGTGTATTCAGATTTTGGGGGGTGCAGTGCCCTATAGATATCTGTTAAGCCCACGTGGTCTAGGTCCTTATTTAGTGCTTTAATGTCCTTGCTTATTTGTTGTCTCGTTGATCTGTCCATCTATGATAATGGAGTGTTGAAGTCTGCTACTCTGTATGTATTTTCTCTAATGTCTGTTTTCAGAGATGCTAATAATTGTCTTATATATTTTGGTGCTCCTTCATTTGGGGAGTATATGTTGATGAGGGTTATATCATCTTGCTAAATTGTCCCCTTTATCATGATGTAGTGACCATCTATGTCTCTTTTTACCTTTTTTAGTTTGAAATCTATTTTATCAGATATAAGTATAGCTGTCCCTGCCTTCTTTTTAGGTCCATTTGCTTGTAGGATTGTTTTCCAGCCTTTTACTTTCAGTCTGTGTTTATGTTTTGTGGCTAAATGTGTTTCCTGTAGACAGCAGAAGGTTGGGTCCTGGTTTTTGATCCATTTCGCTACTCTGTGCCTTTTTATTGATGAGTTGAGTCCATTTACATTTAGAGTTAATATTGATAGATTGGCATCTATATTGGCCATTTTATTTGTTTTTTTGTGTGTGGTTTTATTCCTTGTCTTATTCTGGTCTTTTTCATTCCTTTGTCGATTTTGGTTTTAGGACTTCTCGTAGTATTGTTTGTAGTGGAGGTTTAGTCATGACAAATTTCTGGAGACTCTGCTTGTCTGGGAAGATCCTTATCCTTTCTTCATAGAGGAAAGAGAGCTTTGCGGGATAAAGTATTCTTGGTCGGAATTTATTGTCTTGGAGTTTGTTAAATATGTCTCTCCATTCTGTCCTTGCCTGTAGCGTTTCTTCGGAGAAGTCAGATGTCATCCTGATTGGTTTTCCTTTATAAGTTATTTGTTTCCTCCCCCTTGCCATCTTCAATATTTTTTCCTTGTCCTGTATTTGGGTGAGTTTAACTATGATATGTCTAGGTGTAGGTCTTCTAGCATTGTGCTGATCTGGAGATCGTCTTGCTTCTTGTATGCCGATTTTCATACTTGGGAAGTTTTCTTCTATCACCTCCTTAAAAAGTTTCTCTGTTCCTTGGTCCCTATCATCTCCTTCTGGGATTCCTATAACTCTTATGTTTCCTTTTTTCATGGTGTCAGACAGATCTTGAATTGTTTTTTCATTCTTTTCCCTTCGTGCTTCCAATTCCTTTTCCCTTTTGGATCTTTTAATATTTGCATCTTCGGGGCCTCCCTGGTGGCGCAGCGGTTGAGCACTGCGCTGTGGAGCTGTCGTTAGCGGCGACGCGAGTTCAACGCTGGGCCAGGGAGAATCCCACATGGTGTGGCAGACCTCTCCTGCCTCGCCCACTGCTCCCCTCAGCAGTGTATTTCTGATCTGCCTGTTCTGCTCCCCGCTCTGGCTCTGGCAAGCCCTCTCGCCACCCCATGCCTCTGGCCTGTACCCCAGCTTGTATGTATAAATAAAAAATAAATCTTTAAAAAATATATTTGCATCTTCGAGATTGCTAAAGCAGTCTTCCATTTCATCAATTCTGCTTTTATTGCTGCTCCCGGAGATCTTTAGTTCTTCCATTAAGCTCTTATTCTCCTTCTTTAGGGTCTTGATTTCTTTCTTCAGATTGTTAATTGTTTTTTCCATTTCTTTCTTTTCCTTTATCTTGATTTCCTTAATCATGATTCTAAATTCTTTATCTGTCAGAGAGAGAAGTTCTTCCATGTCATTGTCAATGAGTTTTGGTGCTTGATTTTCTTTTGTTCTGTATCCTTTCCCTGAGGGCTTGCTTGTTTGTATTTTTCCTTCTCCCTGTTTGTCTTATGATTTGTTGTAAGTGTTGGGAGATTGTGGCGCTGGTGTTGGCAGGTTTCTCTTTGGGTTCTCCTTCTTGGATATCGGGGGGTGGAGATCTAACCTCTAACCGATTCTGGCCCTGTTAGGCCAAACTCCTGGTGGTCGTGGTGGTTGGTGGTCACAGTGCTAGCTCCACTCAGTTCCAAGAACCCCAGTACTGATGTCTGTGGCTGTTTTGCACTAGATCCTTGTAGGCTAGGGAGGATAATTTCTTGAGATTTTTTTCTTTTAGTGGTTTCTGCTGAGATGGTAGTTGCAGGTTTAATTTAGGAGGTTTTCTGTAGTCTTTTTGCCCCTGAGATCTTGAGGTGTTTGGGTGGCCCCACTGTGGGATTTTGTCCCCTTTCAGGTGTCAGATGCTGCTGCCTTCAGTTTTCTTTCTGTCTCTGTCGCTGCTAGTATTCTCGCTATAGATCCTCCCGCTGTTTCCTCGAGTGTTTACTAGAGGTTATCACCGCTGTTGGGGTTGGGTCTGGTGGGGACGAGTCACCTGAGGCCAGCCCTGTGCCTCTGCGCCTCTAATTTCACCACTATCAGGGCGCGGCCACTTTATGGTGGGGGAGGGGGCTGGGGACAGGGGGCTGTGTGTTGCCTCATGTAGTTGTAATTTCGAGTCCCGCCAGTAGTATCCAATTGTTTCAATCCCTGCCCTGGAGATGCGGTCTCAAGCGCTTCTCCAGCACCTGGAGGGCAGTCACAGTAGCCTAGCCCACAGTCTTTATCTGGGGTTTGTGGAGCTGACCCCCTCCCACAGTAATTCTCTTGCGCGTCACTCGGAACAGGGAGCCTCAACCGCGCTCGGCTTTTGTCCCGTGCTTCTCCCACACCTGTAGCCGGGAGGCTGTTCGAGTGCTTCCTCCAGTGGCTAGAGAATATTAGCGCTACTAGGGGTGGGAGAAGACCACCACCCCAGAGTTCTGTTCCAAAGGGGAGCTAGAATGCTGGCTCCGTAACAGAGGTGGGGGAGGGGCTACCCCGTGACTGCTTGGGACTTTGTTCCGGGTCCCACCAACTTCCCCAGTGCACTCTGCCCTCTCCAGGGCTCTGTTGCTACCTGGAGGTACTGCTGGTGTCAGTCTCGCATTTATCACTCTGCCATGCCTGGGGAAATGCCTCTGCCCACCTTTCTTTTTCTGGGTCTCCTCAGGTGCCTCTCGTCTTGGTTTCCTGGTCCAGTTTTGCATTGAGGGGAGGGGAGAGGGGATCTGGTAGTTCATTCTTCTCCTTAGTCAGTCTTTTCAGCTTCTTTCCAAGTCCTACTCAGCCGTGAGGGTGTTAGATTTATGTAGCATTTCTGGATCTTCCCTGGGTTTGGCTGATGTCCCCTTATAAATGGCTTTTCTTTTGGGAGAGTTGATTCTAGTGTCCCTTCACCGCCATGTTGATGACGTCTTCCCGTAGTCTAACTTCTGATGGGAGAGTAGCTATTAGAATGACATTGATATCCTGCCATGTCAAATCAAAGGATTGGTGTAAAAAGGTGAATTCCTGAGTATATTGGTC
Source organism: Scalopus aquaticus (assembly GCA_004024925.1). Classification (NCBI taxonomy): domain Eukaryota; kingdom Metazoa; phylum Chordata; class Mammalia; order Eulipotyphla; family Talpidae; genus Scalopus; species Scalopus aquaticus. Next base: position 14,606 of record PVIJ01018958.1, read on the forward strand.
AGGATCATTAAGGAAGGAGCCCAGGCGTTTTTCTATGTTAGATAATTCAGATAAGGGAAAGGCAGTGTAGACCCGAACAGGACCTTTGGGTCCTGCCACTTCTCTAAGTGGGCAGATAGGAGAAGAATTGTGTGAGCGGGTGCGGCTTGCTGGATCTAGAGAGGAGAGTGAGGGTGGAGTAGGCGGACATGTGGGAGCCCGAGTTGGGGCCTGCGGTGGAGCAACAGGATCATTATGGGGAATAGGGGGATGGGATTCCCCAGCGGGTGGAGCCGGGGCTGCATAAGGTGGAGGCAATGTGTTGCCTGGTGGCGCAGGGCGATAAGGATAGTCTCCATCGTCCTCTGTAGAGGGTGTAATTTGCTGAGGTGGACTAGCCAGGGGAGAGGGCCTTCCAGGGGGGCCCAGCTGTGCCACCATTACATGGGAGGGGTTGCAAGTTTTAAGAAGTAAGGGACGGGAGCGCAGATAAAAGAAAGCCCGTAAATATGGGATCTCAGACCATTTATCGTTTCGCTGCAGAAAATTATCTAGGTCTATCAGGAGGGAATAGTCAAGCGTCCCCCCTTTCAGGCCACCAATGACCATTATCTAATCTGTATTGGGGCCAGACCACGTTGCAGAGCCTAATGATCTTACCCAGTCTTAAACTGTGGGTTTTAGGACCCAGCGGATTCCAATTTCAGAGGATACATTGGAGGGGGGTTAAGTCACCCTCTTTAGCGAAAGAATTCCCCATAGTAAACTGAGACACCACCAGCCAGTTGATTAAGCGTACTTGAATCAACTGGAGGCCAGCCCCATGCTTACAGAATATCGGGTGTCCCTGATATCTGGAAGTCCCCAAAAGGTTCCCCAAAGGTGCACTCTTTTGGAGATGAACAGCGGAACAGTGGTCCGAAATTGCCCTGGGAGGGACTATACGAGAGAGGACCTGTGACTGAGAGGGAGGGAGACTAACCCCAAATGGTCTGGTTTGCCCTGGGAGGGACTGCACGGAAAAGGAACCGAGGGGGAGGGGAGACTTACCCCAATCCGCCTATCCTCCTCTGCCAATTTAGGATCAAGTTCCAGTGATCAGGTCAAAGGGGGCGGGGCCCGCTTTGTTGCGAGGGGCCACATGCACAAGAAATAAAGGAGAAATAAGAAGAGGAAAGCTCCAGTAAAGAGAGAGCAAAGAAGGGTTTGGGGATCCACGGTCAAGAGGAAGAGAAAGGTGCCAATGAAGAGGGCCCAAGGAAGAGTGTGGGGGTCCACAATCAGGAGAAAGAGGAAAGTGCAAATGAAGTGAGCGCAGAGAAGGGTTTGGGGATCCACTGTCGCTGCCTCCTGATCTTACTTCTCGCGAAGTACAAAGGGACTCTTGGCGATAGGAGCGCACAAATAAACCCCTTGCCCAGTCTCTTGAGCCTAGAGCATTCAAGAAAGTCTCTACTGAGCCCTGCGAGTCCCAAGGTCAGGTATGACAGCACACACTCAAGCCCCGAACCAGAACGCTAAGTCCAGCGGGGTGGAGGGGGGGCGGGAACTAGGCTACTCATTCAGCAATCATACACCAAGAAAGTGAGTGGTAGAGGCAAAGAGTCAGGGGGAAAAAAAAGGTAGAAACGGGTGGGCGTAAGGAAAGGGAAAGACAGCAAGGACCGCTGGTTAGGTCTGGAACGGCATAGAGGCGAGCCACTGGCGTTTCAGCACCAATTTGTTTAGAAAAAGAGGGGCCCTTGTGTCCAGAGTTAAAGCAAGCGGAAAAGAGTTCAGTCGGAGAAAAGTTTCAAAGCAAAGCACAGTTTGTTGCTCCTGGGCAGTGGCCGAGACAGAGCCCCAGAGAGTATGGGAACCCATGACAACTGCAACAGCTGGGTGAGGTAGACAGGTTTATATACGTTTTATCTCTCTTTTCCTGCCATTCGTTTCTCGCCAGTGACTCCGTGCCAGTGACAGGATTGGCTACCCACTTGTTGGTTCGTCATACCCTTACATATAGATCCTGCTGTTCTCCTACATCTGGTTTGCCCTGCTGCTCCACACAAGTTGTTGACCTTTAATGTAGCAAGGATATTTCCTGTACCCTTCCTCTGACCAAACAATTTTGTTGCTGATGGACCTTTAAAGTAACAAGAAACATCATAAATGACTGATGCAGGCAGCCTGTGGGCTTGATGTCGGTCTGAGGAGGTGTTGGGTTCAGAGTGTGCAGTCCTCTGAGAAAAGTTTCACCAGTGTCAAGTGGAGAGTGTGTCCCCATGAGGCAGAGACCTTTGGTTCTATTTCAAAGGGCAGGTTTATTATTTTAAAAAAGGGAAGGGAAGTCAGGGATGCTTGCACAGACACAAGTGGCAGAGAGAGCTGCCCTTGGAAGGGATATGTTTGTTTAAAAGAGAGGCCTGTCTAGTCACAGGTGGGCAGTCTTGAGAGGAGAGCCGCCTGTGTTGCTTTGCCAAGGGAGGAAGGGAGGGAGGGAGGAGGCTGGTGAAGAGAAACACTTGCATAGTTAGTAAGTCAGTCAATCTGTCAGTCAGTCAGTCAGTCACAGGTGGCCAGAACAGCTGCTGGGGCACCTTTCCCGTGCAGAGAAGGCACTGACAAGATGACAAGAGTCTTCACCCCTTTAGGAGAGGTTCATCCCTTCCTGGGACTGTTAACTTCTGTGAAGTTCATTTTCTCTAGGGCCAGGGCCTAAGGAATTTTTTCCTTCATGTTTGCTCTGACTGAGTCGACTGGGAAGGGCCCTCCATCTCCCTCCCTATACCCACCTGGTCTGCACCTGCCCTATGGCTACTTGACTTTTTTGTATAGCTCATTTAACGACTATTTTCATCATTCCTACCCCTAAATCCAACTTCTGGCCTCATGATGCCTCCTTCCCCAAATGTTTCCCCTCTTAGCCTCCATCAGGTTCTGGGTTCAACTAGAGATGAGCCACAAAAAATTAAAGTATCTCGGCTTAAAAAATATATATGTATATATATCCCTGCCTTAGAATATACCTTTAAAATCTCACAGGGATCTGGAAGAGGCAGCACATCAAATCTGCAAATGACGTTAGGGGATGTGGCTATTTTAACATGAGTCTTTTAGTGTTCAACGTCTGGGTCTTTCACCTCCTTTGTGGAGGGAGGGAGGGTGTGTGTGTGTGTGTGTGTGTGTGTGTGTGTGTGTGTGTGTCTGTCTGTCTGTATGTATGTATGTCTCCCAGAAATCCTAGGAGGAAAATTTCCTGGAGGTTGGGACAGATGTTGCTATAGCCCAAGACCTCCCACTCTAAATCCCACTGTGACTGTAAACTACTCCAGGCCCTAGGCCCCAAAACACCCCAGCCCACCCCAGCCCACCCCACCCCCTGGCATAAACCAAACAAAGCCACTTTTATTGAGAGGGATGTTCTGCAGGCTTTCAGGTTTCCTTTAGCAGATGGGCTCTGTTGGTTTGTTTATTTATGTACATATGTGTTTATGATGTGCTTCACCAGGCTGCATTGATCCAAAAAGATTAACAGCCAGCTGCGCAAAGGCAGCAATTCATACCGCCTGTTTGGTGGCATACCTGTTGAACTCCAGTTCTGTGCTTCCAACTTGTCAAGCAGGCGTATCCTCGGGCAAAATGAAAAAAAAAAAAAAACAACAGGAAGGTCCTCTTGGGTAGATGAAGCTGACACACCCTAGGGGGATGGTGATGGGGCCACTCCAGGTTTTGCTGCAACCCTGAGTGCCATTTGGGAAGGGACCAGGTCTTAGGGAAGGGAAAGGAAAGGTGGGGAGGGGGAGAGGAGGGGAGCACCTTACTCCTCTCCCTCCTCCTCACCCTCCTCCTCCACCAAGCCCCCCACCCCCAATCCTTAGGGGAGGCACAGAGCTCCCACAGCCACCCCTTTTCAGGGGTGGTGAGGACCCATGTACGAAGGGCTCTTCCTAGCTATAGTGGGCAGGAGAAGCAGAATCGTGGGGTAGGCCAGAGGCTTGGGGTGGGGGGAAGAATTCACCAGAAAAGAGTGGAGAACAGAAAGGAAGGATGACTTGAAATACACTGCTAAGGGAAGCAGCTGGCAAGATGGGAGATTGCTCTATTTTGCATTTCTGGAAATTCTTGATAGCCCCTATTGATGGTCAGGTTCCCATGGCAACCCTATCTGTTTTGCCTTTCTTATCTATTTTGCATCTCCCAGCATGGGTTAGCTGAGCAAAGTGCAGAGACCAAGTCTTCATTTTAGTAAATGATATCCTGACACAGGTGGCCTCAAGAAATGCCACCAGTGATTCCCTCAATGACCGTGTCTTTTCTTCTGTTCTCACCACATGTGGCCCTGGCAGGAGCACCTGTTATGCTAGTAATTTTTCATGTGCTTTGAAGCTCTTATTAGGGCGGACATTTAGGATTGTTAGTCTCTTGATCACCTGGGGCCTTTAGCATGATGAATTGTTCTTTGTCCCTGGTGATGTTCACCGTTTTGAATCATTTGCATTTGAAATGAATGTAGCCACTCGCTTCTCCTTTGATTCCTAAACAGCTTAAAGGTCATTTTTTAACGTTGATCTGGTCATCTCTGACTTTTAATGGGAGAGTTTAGACTAATCACAGTTAATGTTATTGACATGGTTTTTCAGTTTGGATCTAGAATTTTTGGTTAGCGCCTTATGGATAATGCTCTGTTAATTTCTGCCCTGGGTAGTCTGATCTCATTTTATCTTCGTTCCTCTGTATGAGACAAAATGGTCTTCTTTTACTGGTTGATTGTGATAGTTTTGTGTTAACACTGATTGGAGAGAGTTCATTCTGTGCCTTGGTGTTATAGAGTTTTTCTGCTTGGTGTTCTGTTTCTTGGATCTATGAATTCATTTTTTTTAATATAGAAAAATTTTGCCATTATTTTTACTATTATCTTTCAACTTTCTCCCGGTTTTTTTTTTTTTTTTTTCTCCAACAGTCAAAATACACACATGCTAGGGTCCTTTATGTTACCCCTCAATTCACTGACCGGTTTTGTTTTGGGTAATTTTTCCATGCTGTCTGATTTGTCACGCTCTATACTGCTATGACTTCAACTTCAGTGACGTTTTCGTCAGTCTCTCCGCTGATGTTAACCTCCTTGGTCTATTTCTCACATGATTTCTGGAAGTGTCTTTTCTTTTTTTTTTTTAACTTTTTTAAAGATTTATTTATTTATGCGCACAAGCTGGGGTACAGGCCAGAGGCATGGGGTGGTGAGAGGGCTCACCAGAGACAGAGTGGGTAGCAGAACGGACAGATAGACGGAAGTAGGCTGCTGAAGGGAACAGCGGGTGAGGCGGGAGAGGTCTGCTGTGGGCCCTGTGGGAATCTACCCAACAGGGTGTCGAACTCGCGGTCCTGCTGCCGACAGCTCCACAGCACAGCCCTGAAGCACTGCGCCACTGGAGAGGCCCGATTTCTGGAAGTTTCATTGGCATGATGATCTTCTGTTTCTTTCTTGTTCACACTCATGTTTTTCTACGTATCCTCAGGCCTGTTGTTGATATTCATAATAGCTATTGAGGGGCATTGTCCACTAAATCTATTGTCATCTCTTCTGAGTCTATTTTGATTGCCTAGTTTGTGGTTTATGTTAGGCCGTCACGGACGCCAGAGGACAGGAGATAGAGTAGGGTATAGATAGAGTTTATTAGCTCAGCTAAGGACCCTTGAGCCAAAGGGACTCAAAGGCCCCGTTTTGGTTTTTACGCATACCTTATATACTTTCTTAACCATATTAATTATGCTTATCCATACCATTACCTTTATCTTAAGGAAAACATACATTATCCTTATCTTAAACAAAGCAGATGTACAGAAGCAAATGTAGCAGTTAGGATATCCTGTGCCATCACGACAGGCTGTAAATCCTTTGGCGGGCTTTTCCCAGGCCATTAATCTTTGGCAGGCTTTTCCCCAGGCCTATGGATGTCTTAAATGTCCTTCATTCCCCCCTTTTCTTGTTCCTAAATGAGGTCATCTGACCGATGCTTCGGGTTCATTTAGCTGTCCTAGGATCCCAAACCGCTGCCTTAGTACCATTAGCTTAACACTATCAATCGTAGATGAAACAAAGGCAACAATTCTATTCAAGATGCATGGTCCAAATATCAGCATGGCAAGCAATAAACTGAGGGAGCCGATAGTGGCTGTCAGTAGGCTTGTAAGCCATGGGGACCAATTAAAAAAAGATTCATACCAGTTCATGTCTTGCTTCCTTTGTTTTTCCTGGTCCTGGAGTCATTTCCTTAGCTGGCTTAAACTATGTCTGACTACTCCCGAGTTGTTAGCATAGAAACAGCACGTTTCCCCAAGGGCCACACACAGTCCGCCTTGTTTCAAAAATAATAAGTCTAGCCCTCTTCTATTTTGGAGAGCTGCTTCAGCCAAGGAGTCTAGGGAGTGTTCTAAGTGTCTAACATTGGACTCCAGTGAGGCCAAATCCGTGTCTATGAGGCCATTCAACTTCTTCCAGTTTTGATCTGTTTTTACCAATGCAGCGGTCCCAATGGCCGTTGAGCTAGCAATGCTTAGGCTGACTGCTATCGGGATAAGTACAGGGGCTCTACATTGTCGAGGGAGTCCCATGTGTTGTCACCCCTCCCCCCCAGGGTATGTATATACTCGGGGCATTAGGTGGACCAGGACACACAAAGAAGGAGTCTGCCCCTCCCCCATCATCAAGGTAAGAACTAGCAGGGAGTCAACCCGAAAGTACAGGCAAACCAGGTTCCCTCTGGGACAATTAAAAGGTAAGGGGTCTCGTCAACTGTCTGCTCTATGTCATAGGTCTGGTCACAGTACTCTGAATATACTGAGGAGGCCAGCTCGTATCTGCTAGACCGAAAACAGGTTCCCATTCCCTGCAAGTTCCCTAGGGTAATTCTTGGTCTCTGCCCCCATGTACAGCGGCCCGCGTGTGCGTTTGCGCTGAGGGAAATGTTCCTTACAGCAGTCGAGGAATCCCCCATGCTAGCTGAGACTCCCACCCCTACATAAAAGGGTGGCTCTGGGTAGATACAGAGCCAGCAGTCTTTGGCAATACCTGGAGCAGTCTGATTGAACAGATGGTGGATGGAATCCAACATCGCAAGAATAGAACTGTCTCGGACTCCCCAAATTCCCTGTTCTTTAGGTTTTGAATTGAGACTAACCCTATTACCTAGAGGCCTGGTCAAAATGGCAGTTTCCTCGTTGGTCTCTTCTATTTCCTTAATTGAGGTTGTTTCAACTGGGACTGGAATCAGGTCGGGTCGCAAAAAAACTTCCAAACCCGAGCCCTGAAAGGGGTCCAATGGGTCGGAAAGGCTGGGTTACTTTGGTCTTTTGAATGGTGAAGGACACTCCCGGGTCTCTCCCAGTAATGTATCGCCTTAGTCCCCATGTTTTTCCCCCCAGCCACCCCGAATCCTCCCACTTCGTAGATTTGACCTGTATCTCCATGGGATTGTATTTTCCAGTCCCACATTCCATTCCTGGATCTGGCCCTCTCCATAGGACAATTGTGGGACTAGTGTGTCTCCAAGCAGCCTCTGTGACACAGTCATGTCCTGCAGTAATAATCAGATTCTCCTCCACATTTTGGGAGGTTCTCCTCCTGGCAAGCATAGAACTGGGTTTCCCTCAAGGCGATTTCCCTATCCCGGACTCCGCACCCATGGGGCGAAGCCCACTTCTTTTCCATCTTATCATTTGATGTTAGGTAGCAATGCCCCCCAAAACATGGCAGCGAACAGACGCTAGGATCAGGCTCTCCCACAAAAAATTGATTTATGGAGAATAATATCCCTAACTTTGAGAGCTGTCTCGAAAAGAACCGGATACCCTATGCAATACAATCAACCCCGGGGGTGCTTTAGACTTAAAAATAAACCGAAGAGTTGGAGTAAAGAGAAGAGAAAAGACATCGGACTCCACACAAAGGAGCAGCAGAAAGGAGAGGTGGGCGGACCAGCTTCCCCTGAGAGCCACTGAATACAAGGTTAGAAACTGCAGTGAGATTGGAGGGCTCCGGCCAGCCGACTGGGAGCGTGACCCCACTCCCTCACCCGCGACCCCCCTCTCTTCCCTGCATGGCAGCCCTGAGGAGCAGGAAAGAGAGAGGGTCACTGCGTCCCATCCCCGACCTGGGGCTAGGTAACATCTCAAAGGGGAGAAAGTCCAAGCAAGAAACATCCCCCACTGGTTGCTAGGTGATAGATTAGCCAGAAAAACCGGTTGGGCTGGAAAACCTCCTGCGGACACCACCTCAAACACTCTGGGCTTTAGAATGCAAATTGATGGGATGGGAAGGATGGCATTTAAAGACATATGATAGTAAAACTATTGAGAATTCAAGACAAGGAAAATATATTGAAAATGATGAGGGCAAAGAAACAAATAACCTATAAAGGAAAGCCAATCAGGCTGATATCAGATTTTTCTGAAGAAACACTACAGGCAAGAAGAGATTGGAGGGACATATATAACACACTACATGCAAACAAATGTCAACCAGAATATTCTACCCTGCAAAGCTCTCATTCCTTTATGAAGAAAAAACATGGACCTTTTCCAACAAAGAGAAACTACAGAAATTCATCACTACCAAACCCTCACTCCAAAGAATACTAGAAGAAGTCATGAAGACAAAACCAACAGAAGAAAGACCAGGAAACACAGAATAAGGTAAGAAGTAGAACCACAAAAGAGTAAACAAACAAACAAACAAAAATATGCATGACAGTATATCAATATTAACTCTAAATGTAAATGAACTAAACACACCAATTAAAAGACACATCATAGCAAGATGGATCAAAAAACAGAACCCAACCTTCTGCTGTCTACAAAAAACACATTTAATTGAAAAAGATAATCAGAGATTAATAGTTAAAGGATGAAAAACAATCCAAGCAAATGGACCAAGAAAGAAGGCAGGAACAGCTATACTTATAGCAGATAAAATAGACTTCAAACTTAAGAAGGTAAAAAAAGACAAAGCTGGCCACTACATCATGATAAAGGGGACAATAAAACAGGAGGATATAACAATCATCAACATATACTCCCCAAATGAAGGAGCACCAAAATATATCAGACAATTATTATCATCCCTGAAAACAGACTGTAAAGAAAATACATACATAGCAGGGGATCTCAATACCCCACTTTCTCTATTAGACAGATCAAGAAGACAGAAAGTAACCAAGGACATTAAAGCTAAGGACCTAGACCACATGGGATTAACAGATATCTATCGATCACTTCACCCCCGAAAAATTGAATACACATTTTTCTCAAGTGCACACGGAACATACTCCAGGATCGATCACATATTAGGCCACAAAACAAACCTCAACAGATACACTAAGATCAAAATCGTACCAGCCTTCTTCTCTGATCATAAAGGAGTCAAACTGGAAATAAATCATAAATAGGAAAAAAGAAACCTCCTTACCTCATGGAGACTGAAACCCACATTACTGGAAAAGCAATGGATCAATGAAAAGATCAAAGAAGAAATTAAAAATACCTGGAACTGAATGACAATGAGGACACAACTTTCCAGAACGTCTGGGACACAGCAAAAGCAGTAATAAGAGGAAAATATATAGCATTACAAGCTCACATCAAGAAACAAGAAACAACCCAAAGAAACAATTTAATCCCACATCTCAAAGAACTAGAAAATGAACAACAAAAAAACCCAAAAGAAAGTTTAAGAAAGGAAATAATAAAAATCAAAGCAGAACTAAATGAAATGGAAACAAAAAAAAATCCAGAAAATTAACAAAACCAAAAGCTGGTTCTTTGAAAAAATAAACAAAATAGACAAACCACTAGCCAGGCTTACAAAGAAAAAACGAGAGGAAACACAAATAAATAGGATCATAAATGAAAAAGGAGAAATCACAACGGACACAGCAAAAATAAAAAAAATAATCAGAGACTACTATAAGCAGTTATACGGAAACAAGTATAACAACCTAGAGGATATGGACAAATTCCTAAAACTATACAATCACCCAAAGCTAGACAAAGAAGATATAGAACACCTAAACAGACCAATCACAAGTAGTGAAATTGAAACAGTAATTAAAAACCTCCCCAAAAACAAAAGCCCAGGACCAGATGGTTTCACAAATGAATTCTACCAAACATTCAAAAATGAAATAGTCCCTATATTATACAAACTCTTTCAAAAAATAGAGAAGGAAGGAGTACTACCAAACACATTCTATGAAGCAAATATTACTCTAATACCAAAACCAGACAAAGACAATACAAAAAAAGAAAACTACAGACCAATCTCCCTAATGAA
>PVIJ01018959.1:0-24891 GCA_004024925.1 Scalopus aquaticus
TGGGGGTGGGGTGGGGTTCTTTATTATTCACTGTCTCCTGCCAGAAAGCAGCTCTCTGAAGACAGTGAATCTGTCTGTTTTATTCACAGCACATACCACATAATGTATAAATATTGGTGGAGTGAAATGAATTAATAACTGACAAGCGATTCTGATACAAATAAATCAGAAGCAAAAAATGAGAAAGGTATTGTCACATTTTTGACAGGTGATTTTTGAAACACCATAAACCCCTCACTGAGCAATTGTCCTCCCTCCCTTCATGTTACAGCTCAGTGAATGCTCTTAACTATGTTATCACATGAGTAGTTGGAGGGCACCCCCATATTTTTATGTATATTTTACATCATTGTCCATTTTTGTACAATGTATGTTTGTATGCTTTCTCCCTTTCAGTGTATTCCCCATAAAATTCCCACCACCAATTCACCTGTGCACCATCACCATACTTCCTTGTGCTCCTTCCACCCCTGTTTCAATCCCTCTCCCTCCCCTTGGGAGCACCCCCTTATTTCTAGAGGCAGGGCCCCCCCAACAGCCCTCCTTCCTGAAGGAAGAGCTCCCAGAGCCCCGGGGCCCCACCCACCCCAGGGAGACACAGGAACAGGGAGGGACACACTCACTTGGGGACCCCCCGGGGGCAGCTGGAGGAGGAGCAGCAGGGAGGGGGGAGGCAGGGCACAGAGCTGGGGCAGGAGCAGGCGCCATCTCCTCAGGGCTGGGGGGAGACAGGGCAGAGGCAGCCAGGCCCACACAGAGGGGCAGGGCAGCCAGGAGAGCTGGGCTCAGGGGAGAGCAGGGCCCAGGGCCCCCCACCAGCAGGAGCAGGGCCCTTCCTGGTGACCCCTTAGGCCCTGAGACTAAGGAGGATGGACCTGGCTCCTCACAGGGCTTCTGAGCTTCTGTGCTTTTAGAAACCGTAAGATTTATTGGAGAAAAACATCCTCCCTCCCCTTCCCACCCCTTGGAACCCACACCCCAGACCCACTCTGCTCAGAGCACCATGTCCCTCCATTCCCAGCACCTGGGCCCGTGAGCAAACTGCCTTCCCCTCCCCAACATAATGATGTCGTGTTTTTTGGAGTTGATGGGTTTGAGAGCAGGGTCCTTGGGCTCACTCTTGAAAAAGGTTTCACAAGAGGGCCTACCTGGTGGCGCAGCGGTTAAGCACTGTGCTGTGGAGCTGTCGACAGCGGCGATGCGAGTTCGACGCCCTGCCAGGGAGATTCCCACATGGTGTGGCAGACCTCTCCTGCCTCACCCGCTGCTCCCCTCAGCAGTGTACTTCGGTCTATCTGCCTGTTCTGCTCCCCACTCTGTCCCTGGTGAACATTCTTGCCACCCCACACCTCTGGCCTGCACCTCAGCTTGTATGCATAAATAAATAAATCTTTAAAAAAAAAAGGTTTCACAAGAGCTCCCCTTCAGCAGCACACGGCAAGTTTCTCCATGACACAGAGACGTTAGATATACTTAAAAGAGCAGGTTTATTAGGAAAAGGGACAGAGGAATAAGGGACGCTTGCATAGACACAAGTGGGCAGAAAGAGCTGCCCCAAAAGGGACAGGTTTGCTGAGAGAGAGGCCTGCATGGTTGCAGGCGGGCGGGCAGCCCTGAGGAGAGCTGTCCTGTTGAGGGAGGTCAGTGAAGAGAAGACCCAACATGGTGCAGGTCACGGGCAGGCAGGAAGGCTGCTGCCCTGCAGAGGGACAGAGTTGGTGAAAAGGGGCACCTGCATAGGCACAGGTGGGCAGGACAGATGGTGCCCCAAGTCGCTGAAGAGACTGCACTGATACAGTACTCTTTCAGTGGGAGGGGCTCTTTCCCTCCAAGAGTGGTTTGTTTGCTATTGATTTGAATATCTGGTAGGATCTGAAAGGGACCCCAGATGCTACCATAGGCTCAGTCTCCATATCTTTACCCCTGGTCTGCATTCCTGACACTCCTTACTGTTGTCTTATACCTGCCTGAGTCTGCTTTTGTGATCTAGCCATTGGTATAGTTGGATTATGGTTATGCTAATCCCATATACACCCATCTCCTTGTGCTAGTCTGGTTCTAACTTTAAGTTATATTTGACTCCCCAGGACTGAGGCCCAGATCCAGGCCCCCATGAAGGACAGGCCAGTGCCTGCTTGTGGTCCTGTCCCCCTCAGTGTGAGCAGGTGTCCCTGAAAAACATCAGGACACATGACATTGTCCCCAAGGAGTCAGGGTCCCCCCACAGGCCCCTGTTCTGCTCTGTCTGCTTGTTCAGGTCACCTGAAGGTCAGTCCCTGCCCAGCCCTGACCTGCCAGGAACAAGGACAAGGTCCCACCCCAAACAGAGCAGGAGCCGGGTCAGATCCCCATCTTCCTCATCCTAACTCTGTGGGAGATTCTGCCTCTGGGTGAGAACCCAGTAGATACAGAGCAACAGAGAAGGGAAAATGAGTCCTGTCAGAGAAACACCCTCAGTCTGTTATCAGGCAAAATGAGGGGCACCCCAGGACCCCAAGCCTGCATGCTCTAAATGGCTTCTGCCATCTGTTCCCTAAAGACCAAGCACACTCCCCTGTGAGAGCCTGTCAGCAGAGCAGGTACAGGAGAGGAAGAGAAGACAGTGAGTCCAGGGACAAGTTTGGGTTAATTAGGCAGCTTAAGGGAAAGAGCAGGCAGGTGTTACAGGGCACCCCGATATAAAATGGGGTGCTTGTCTGTGGGTTTTTACCCGTGTGCTTAAAAGGGACTTATAATAAGACTCAACTGCAGGCTCACACAATAAAATTAATAAAGGGTTTATTTACAAAAGGGAAGAGAAAAAGGAAAAGAATAAATTGGTCAATGCATCCTACCAGTTCTGCTGAGCTGGAATCCCAATGGTGTACTGAAACCCAGCGAACAGCCAAGAGCCCCCAGGCCACCTGTCTGGTTATATATCCAAACATGACTGTTCAACTCTACCCTCAGTTCCTAGTATCCTCCCTTCGGTGATGAAGACATCATGGGATTGCAGTCCTTGGATCTCTCTGGTCTGATGTGGGGGTGGGGTCTGTAAAAATCTATCTGTGCATTTTGTCCAGGCGGTCCTTTCTCCCCCAACAATTCCCCACTTTCACTTTTTGTCACCATTTCTATGATGAAGGTCAAATGTGTGGATGCTGGGGTGCAGCCGCAGATGACAATATTTCAGGGTTCCAGTTTGAAAGAAGAATATTAGCCAATCTCCAGGTCTGGTCCATTGTGGCAAACAAAAATCCTTCATTCTTGGAAAATAGTGTATCAGTCAATTTCAAAAGGAAAGGAAAAAATCTGAAGGCTTTAGACAAAACAAAACAGCAAATATATCAAAATTACAGGAAAAAAATTTTTATAAACTGGTTCAACTTAACTAAAAACAAGTTCTTTCCACCTTGATACCAATTTTATCCAATAGGACAGCAAAACACTTGCAAACTGAATCTACTGTCAGACCATTTTACCTATTTTTGCACAAAATCACAGGGCAGCTAGTTCAGCTGGCTATGTTGGAATACTCCATGGAAGATCAGAGTGAACTCTTCACATCCAGTCAGTGCAGGCTTCAGGAACAAATTCGATCTCAGACTCCACCTGGGGTTTTCTCTGCTCGAGGTACCAGGACTTGTCTTGTCCAGTCCTGCCAATGGAGGCAAGCTTCCTCACCCCCTTTGGAGGTCTCTGGAACCCTACAAACAAAGCAGCAGGTTTTCCTCTTCTTGGTTCAGTTCAAATTCGACTTCCTGGAAGAATCCAATCAAAGCTGTACGAAGAAACACATTTCCAATTTCTTCAGTGTAGACGACGAAATTCCCTTATGAAATTATGCAAAAAGAGACTCTACTATGAGTAGTAAAAATTACTACCACCATTTTTAATACTATGTTGGTATCAAAGGGAGAGAAAATGCAAACTAAAATTAGCTGTTAAAAAAAAACCACAAAAAACGTAGCAGTTCTGCAGATCCTGATCAGTAAAAACAAGAGAAACTTCCTTTGAATGAAAACCAAATACAAAAAATCACCAGTATTATTTAAAACAAAACTTATCAAAAATCATGTTTATCTCCAACAGTCTATTTAGTCCTTTGTAGGAAAACATGTACAGTCAAAAGTTCCATCAATTGGAATCAATTGAGGTCTTTTTGTTGAAACAATTTCTTTCAGAAACAATTTCTGCAGATATAAAACCATTGAAGTATACAATATTTCAGAACAATCAAAATTGACAATTGGCATGCATATGAGGTACTGGAAGGTGTTACAAAAGTTTCAGAAATCCAATGTTAACATTTTTGTACATGCCAAAGATTTACCTTTTTCAAGTGACAATGCTTCCCTTAATTTTTACTTCACCAGGTAAACCAAATAGGACAAATTCGTCTAATGCCTCTCCCAGGAGGAAAGGGAGAAATTCTGTGGAGTGTCTCAGGAGCTCTACTGAGGTTCCACAAAATTTCCTTTGATTAACCAAATGATAGGCTACCAAAATTTTTACTTTAAGTTAGACTTTTGGGAAGCTTTGTCATAAATATCAGAAAACAGCAGCAACAATATTAAATCTCTGTGAAACCTCCAGCTCAACTCAGTAGTACCATGTTGACAGTCAAACCATAACCTTGTTTTTATCCCATAACTGAAATATGTTACCTTTGGAAAAAAAAAAACAAAATTTAAATTTTTCCAAATTTATATTATCCTGACACTCAGAAGACATTATGTACCCAGTATTAATACCCAAACAAGAGATAAAATTATGTTCATTACAATCTTACATGTACATATTTTGAAACAGAACACAAAGTAGTGTAAATAAAACAAAAATTTTCCCAGATTATATATTATCAGAACACTTGTACCAGTTTACATTACTTTTTTTTTTCTTATAATATCTATAGGCGCCATCTGTACCAATTTACAACCTCTAAAGGCCAAAACAGTCACAAAAAAGACATACAACATAAAGACACAGAGAGCTCTTTAGTCATCATTTGTCACACATGGGATCGCATACAACTGCAGTTTCACCCGTAGGTAAAAAGGACAAAAACAAGCAAAAAAAAATCTCAAAAACAAAATAAAAAGAAATACCAAAATCATGATTGCAGGCCTTTCTGTGTAATAAAATTAAATCATTTAAAAAATACTGTCAGCATAATTGCACGATGTTAGATATTGTTTTTACATTTACCAAACTTTGAAAGAAAAAAAAAAAGGTTGGTTAGAGCATGTTAGTCATCTCATGGTTCTTCCAGAAAATGATTCCTGCAATATCCTGCTACAGTCAGTGAAAAGAAGAAAAGTTAATAATATTCAAGGGCCTCCCTGGTGGCGCAGCGGTTAAGCGCTGTGCTGTGGAGCTGTCGGCAGCAGCGATGCGAGTTCAACACCTGGCCAGGGAGAATCTCACATGGCGCGGCAGACCTCTCCTGCTTTGCCCGCTGCTCCCCTCAGCAGTGTATTTCTGATCTGCCTGTTCTGCTCCCCGCTCTGTCTCTGGTGAACCCTCTCACTGCCCCATGCCTCTGACCTGTACCCCAGCTTGTATGTATAAATTAAAAAAAAAAAATCTTTAAAAAAAAATAACATTCAAGTTTTTTTTTTCTTTTTCTTGAACAGATATCTCAAGTGCTCAATGGGTTCATAAGACCAATGGGTTTTTTTCTCTAGGTCAGTTCCTTTTGGGGCTTTCTTAACTCTGGAATGATGTAGCTAAGGTTTTATGCCCGCAATTTTTAAGGAAATGTGTGTGCTTAGTAAAACGTCATGTGGACCAGTCCATTTTTCTGACAGTTGGCTTTGGGCTTCAGTCTGCCAAGTCTTGAGTAAGGCCTGGCCTCCAGGTCTGAAGAGATGTAACGGTTCATCAGGAGGCATAGAGGTCTTTGAGATTGCAAAGTAATGGATTCTGCCAGAACCTCCTGGATGCGTTTCACATATTGTGTGATCCTGCAATCTTGTTCTGTTTCTGGAGTGACATTCAGAACTGAGGTCTGGAAGGTTCTCTCAAATACAATTTCAAAGGGGCTTAACTGTAGCCCACTTCTAGGCACCACTCTTATCAAAGAAGGGCAAGGGATAATACCTGGTCCCAATGCAAGTTTTCTTGGCACAGTTTTGCCAAGGTCTTCTTTAAGGTGTGGTTTATTTTTTCCATTTGTCCAGAAGATTGTGATCTCTGTGCAGCATGTAATTTCCAGTTGATCTGTAACGCATTGCTTACTGCATGAGTAACTTCAGAGACAAACGCAGGCCCAATATCGCTCTGGATGGAGTAGGGCAATCCAAAGCGGGGGGATTATCTCCTTTAGCAGCTGTTTAGCCACCTCTGAAGCTTTTTCTGTCTTGGTGGGGAATGCCTCCACCCACCCTGAGAACGTATCCACAAAAACCAGTAGATATTTGAAATTACCAGTGGTTTTAGGCATTTGCGTAAAATCCACCTACCAGTCCTCAAAAGGGGACTTACCCTGATATTGAACCCCAATGGCTTTTGGTGCAAATCAGTCTTGGGGTTATTCCTGGCACATATTTGGCAACCCCGGGTAATCTGTTGTGCTGTTTTGTATAAATATGGACCCTTTAAATACGGGAGCACTGTCTCTAATAAGGCATCTCTCCCATAGTGGGCTCCTTCATGCAGATGTTTCAACACCAGGGCCTCTGGGAGTAGTATCATTCCATGGGAGTTTACTTTCCAAGTGGAGCTGGGGTCAGACTCAGTAAATCCCCATTTACGAGCTCTCTCCTCATCTCGCTCAGTGTATTTCAGAACATACCAAGTTAGGTCCACGAGAGGGATGAGCGCACCCTGGAGAGCAGAACGGGCAGCAGCCTTAGCCACCCTATCAGCTGCCCTGTTGCCTTTTGCCATGTCAGACCCACCATTTTGGTGGCTGGGACAATGTATCACGGCTACTGCTGATGTTAAAGCTACTGCCTTTAGCAAGGCCAGGATTTCTAATGGGTGCTTAACATCTTGTTACTGGCAGTAAGGAGTCAATGCTCTTTCCAAATGGCCCCATGCATGTGGAGAATCATGACAGAGTACTTTGAGTCAGTAAATATATGGACCCTTTTACCTTTAGAGAGTTCCAGGGCATGGGTCAGGGCTATTAGTTCAGCCTTCTATGCTGATGTACCTGCTGGAAGAGCCTTGGCTTCTATGGTGTTCTGGAGCATCACCACTGCATATCCCGCACACCGACAACCGTGTTCCATGAAGTTTCTGCTGTCTGTAAAGAGCTCCCACTCTGGATCTGGCAGAGGCCGGTCAGTCAGATCTGATCGATTGGCATACACTGTGTCAATAGTTTCTAAACAGTTATGGATTAAGTTCACATCCTCAGGTCTGTCTATATTACTTGGAAGCAGTGTAGTGGGATTCAAGGAATTAGAAACCTGCAGTTTTACATTAGGATTGTCTAACATTGCTGCTTGGTACTTTCCCATTCGCCCAGCAGTCAACCAAAGTCCACCCTTTTGTTCCAGCAATGTTAAAACCTGATGTGGCACATACACAGTGATGGGCTGACCCAATATAAATTTTTCTGCCTCGTGTAGGAGGTCACAAGTGGCAGCTACAGCATGCAAACATGGAGGCCATCCCTTAGTGGTGTGGTCCAGTTGTTTGGACAGATACATAATGGGCTGCATTTCTGGTACCAATAATTGGATTAGCACTCCCAGGCCAACTCCCTGTCCCTCATGCACATGAAGTCTGAATGGCTTCTGGAGGTCTGGCAGGCCCAGCGCCAGTGCTGAGATCAACTTGTCCTTAATTTCATCAAAGTTTCTTTGACATTCTTGAGTCCAAGACAAAGGTTCAGATTCCAGGCCTTTAAGAGCATCTTATAAGGAATCCAAACCCTGCAAAACCCAGTCATTCCCAAAAATCCACACAACTGCCTTTGGTTGCTGGGTAGTTTAAGGGCTGAAATTACCGTTTACTTTCTGTCATTAGGCTCCATTTGCCTTTCTTAATCTCAAACCCCAAATATGTCATCGTTTGTTTACATACTTGTGCCTTTTGAGGCGACACCTTACAGCCACATTCTGCCAGGTGGTTGAATACCACTATGATATTTTCCAGACAAGATTCATAGTCTGGATTTGCAATTAATAAATCATCTACATACTGCAATAAGATGCCCTGGTTTAACTGAACCTTCCTGAGATCTCTGGCTAGTACTTCCCCAAAAATAGTCGGGAAGTTCTTAAACCCCTGTGGAAGCACAGTCCAGCAATACCGGAGAGTGCTTCTGGTCTTAGGGTCTTGCCATTCAAAGGCAAAAAGCAGTTGATCCTGGACATCAATTGGTATACAGAAAAAGGCATCCTTAAGGTTTAGTATGGAGAACCAGCCAAAATCACGAGGTATGGCAGTTAGTAAGGTATAGGGATTGGGCACAGTTGGATGTATATCTCGGACAATTTCATTAATGCCCCTTAAGTCCTGAACAAAAGGGTACTCGCCTGTATGGGGTTTCTTTACTGGCAAAACTTGGAGTGTTATATGGTGAGCAGCAGGACCAAATTAGTCCAGATTGAAGGAAGCTTTTTAATGTTGGCTCCATTCGTCTCAAGGCCTCCTCTTTTAAGGGGTATTGCTTCCTCCTTGGGTTTTGCTCCCCTCTATCACCTCTATTTTTATAGGCTCTGCATTTTTCGCAAGTCCTGGGGTCCCATCAGCCCATACCCATTTACTTACTCTTGCCACGATTTCTGAAGGTAACACTTCACCTTTTGGTGGAATATCCTGAGTAAGTAGCATCTGGAACCGCAGAGCATGTTCTGGAGGCAACTGTAGGTGAAGCCTCTGATCTTGGGGTGAGAACATAATCTGTGCATTCAACTTGCTTAAAAGGTCACGACCAAGTAGCGGGATTGGACACTCTTCCATGTACAGGAAACTGTGCTGGAGCTGTGTGGTGCCCAGCTGGCACTCCAGAGGTTGCAAGAAGGCTTTCTGCTGTGGCCTTCCTGTTACACCAGTGACTGGTACAGTCTTTTTGCTGTTTGCTCACTTTAGTCAATTTAGGGTTCAAAATGGAGTATATTGGGCCTCCCTGGTGGTGCAGAGGTTAAGCGCTGCTCTGTGGAGCTGTCGGCAGTGGTGATGCGGGTTCGACGCCAAGCTGGGGAGATTTCCACATGGTGCAGCAGACCTCTCCTGCCTCATCCGCTGCTTCCCTCAGCAGTGTATTTCCTTCAATCTGCCTGTTTTGCTCCCCACTCTGTCTCTGGTGAACCCTCTCGCTGCCCCACACCTCTGGTCTGTAGCCCAGCTTGTATTCATAAATAAATAAATCTTTAAAAAAAACGGAGTATGTTGCTCCAGTGTGTCGGAGGCTGGCTCCGACCGAGGTTGGGTTCCCGGGGGTGGTGGGGAAAGCATCAGCGGCAGTGAGTTCCGTGGGGAAAAGGGGGTGGGGAGTGAGAGACAGCACACACCAGAGAGTGTGATCAGGCCCTTCCACTTTATTATTCGAGAACAGGGTTTTTAAAGCATAAGAATTAACTACTGATAATGGCAAGGTGATTACAGATATCCAGATGCATAATCAATTACATACTTTGAGGAGAACTGAGGAAACTTTGGAAAAATGTCTTGTTGTGATGTAAATACCAGCAAGGTACAGGACATAATCTTCAACCTTTGCCCTAAGCCTAGGGTGGAGGCTGCTGTCTCCATACCTATTGTCTGAAACCAAGACCATAATAAAAGAAACATCTTTATGCTAATCTCCGGAGGAAATAATCTAAGGAACTATAAGCTGATTTTTCCTGGCAAAGAAGGGAAATAGGGGAAGGGATTAAATGTTCTTTGTTTCAAACATTAACCCTTGACCGGGCAAGGACACTTCACTGTCAGAAGGACATCTCGCTGCCAGGATCTAATGAGAAAGGCTAATGCATGCAGGCATGGTGGAGAAATAATTATTGTTCTCACCTGAAATTATACTTAAATTTATTTGCAAGAAGAAATATCGCATCCTGACTTATGGGAACACTTCCTTGAAGGCTCGCCACCCATAAAGTGACCTTGTCAAAACAATATGGGGGTCTAGGCTGCGACACCAGTGTCCATCAAGAAATCAATCAGACGGTCCCCCATAGTAAGAGTTATCCAGGGCTCCAAGGGGGTTATGCTAATTGGCTTTTTCAGATCCAGTGGTTCCCCTAGGCCCCCCTATTCTTCATCAGAACCTTCTTTGTGTATTATCAGTTGTCTCCTTTCTTCTGTACTTGGTTCTTGATTTCTCCTACTCTGTCTGTATTCTCTCTTATCTTCAGCTGAACCTCCACCCTGTGCTACCATTTGTCTTCTGTCCTGTCCTCTCTCCTTAGTTATCAATTACTTGCACGTCATGTATATTCCCTTCTTAATCCCTGTGTGAATCCTCATTCCTTGTTTCCTGCCTTCTTTCATTATTTCACCTCTTGTTTACCTGCAGTCTGGGACAGCTGTATTTCCAATGTTCCTCTTCCCTGCAGTAAGCACACTGGTTTCTCCCTAAGGATTACTCTTCCTGGGCTCACTTCTCCTGGGTCCTCTCCCCATTC
The DNA here is from genome assembly GCA_004024925.1 of Scalopus aquaticus. Lineage (NCBI taxonomy): Eukaryota > Metazoa > Chordata > Mammalia > Eulipotyphla > Talpidae > Scalopus > Scalopus aquaticus. Next base: position 10,563 of record PVIJ01018959.1, read on the forward strand.
TGTTACTGTTTCCCTAAAACCCTGTCCTGTGTGCACTCTGTACAAAAACAGTCGCAGGTTTAGGTCTCCTTTCCTCATAGGCAAAAGTCCACCCAAATGTGATTGGCCCAAAGAAAGTCCTGAAAGCCTGCCACAAGTCTAAAACAACTTTCCACAAGTATCCATACAAAAGGGTCAGAAAGAATCAGACAAGTCTGTGAGGAAAAGAGCAAAATAAAAATCAAGATCAACGTTGCCATTGTTAGCCTCCCCACAGGTCTCTCACCCACATCTGTTTCAATCAGTCCAGCCCTGTGCAGCTTGTTTACATGTCTCTCTGCTCCTTGTGACTCTTCTGGCTCTCCATCCTACTCCCTTCCTTCTTCAGTTATCTTTCTCTCCTTCTTCAACTTCTTATCTCTCCTGCTCAGCTCCACCCTCCCTTGCGTGGGGTAAGGAAACTGGAACACACCCTTTTTCCTGGGGACCACCCTCTTACAATCTGAGTAATCAATACATGGTCTTAAGATTTGAGGACATGAAAATCACCATCATGAATGGAAATTGTCCAGATACTGACCGAGATGTACAAACCTAAATAAACCAGCTGGTGCAATGGAAAGATAAAAGGGTAGAGATGACAAGGTAGACTCTGAAGAAGCCATCCGCAGGGTAGGAAGTATGACTTGCAGGTGGAGGCGGAATCTTCCAGAGAGAATGAGATTTATGGTTCGCTTATACACAAGTTTACAGTGAAGGCCTCTGTGAATCCAGCAGATCAGTATGTTGGTGAAAAAGAGAAAGGACCACACACAGATAATGAGTTGAATCCAGCCATTTGGAAACTCTCCTATGTTGTCACATAATTTGCTATATTCTTTCAGCTCCACAGGAACAGTGAAGTGGTGGGAATACTTAATCCATGATAATGACATAACAATAAACAATTTCCTGCAAGTCTTGATTCTTTAAAAATTGTGGGTGTTGGGCCTCCCTGGTGGCCTAGGGGTTAAGTCTCAGTACTATCACCAAGAAGGCCCACTGCAAGAGCCTGAATATGATCCCTGGCCAGGGAACTGACCCACATGGCACAGCAGACCTCTCCTGTTTCACTCGCTACTCCCCTCAGCAGTGTATTTCAGTTGATATGCCTGTTCTCCCCACTCTGTTTCTGGTGAATCCTCTCAACCCCTACACCTCTGGACTGCACCCCAGTTCTTCTACACACAAAAAAACTTTGGATGTTTCATTAGATAATTATAGACAAATAAGTCAGTGTTTCAAAGAAAATAAATAAAGGATAAAAGCACCAAGATTTGTTATAATTAAGAGAATAACAGTTTGTTGGAAGATGTTAACTTCTGGCCATGTGGTTGGATATATAAGTGGTGTAAAAAAAAAAACATAATCTGCAGCATCAACTACAAGATCCACCTCAGCCCAGCAAATAGCAGAGGCTGGAGGACCCAGTGGTGTAGGTGTAACAAGACACAAATGGGCAACTCAGTCAGCTGGAGTCAGGCTTTGTCGTCAAATGAGTCTGATGCCAAGCTAGAGAGGCTCAGTCACCATCCAGCACTGCCAGCCTGGAAACCTGGGCTGGTCTGCAGCCCCGGTGAGAAACAGGCGCAGCCTATTGGGGCTCAAGGGTTTGCTTTTAAGTCCAACCCTTTGTTTAATTTCCCTATATCCTTATAGAAGTGATGTATTTGTCTTTCTCCTTTGACTTATTTCAATTAGCATAGTCCCTTCCAGCTCCATCCATGTTACCCCAGATGGCCTGAGTTTATGTTTTTGATGCGTAGTATTCTGTTATCTATGTCCCATTTCTCCCATAGCTTGGCTATTGTAATAGTGCTGCAGGCTCATGGGCGTGCAGGTTCCCTTTAGTCATGTGACCAGTCTTCTGCAGGTGGGCACCTGGAGTGGGCCTGCTGGTCCTATGGCAGATACACTTTGAATTTTCTAAGAAAACTCTATACTGTTTTCCTTCAGGGCCAAACCATCCACATTCCCCAAAAGAGTGTAGGAATGTTCATTCCCTTTCTCCATGTCCTCACCAGAACTTGTTGTGTCTGGTCTTTTTGACACAGGCCATTCTCACAGGTGTGAAGTGGTTTCTCATCATGTTTTGAATCGGGGGATCTTGAATGGATCAAGAAGATGTGGAATACTTCACTCCAGTGAGAATGGCCCACACTAAAAAACAAACAAACAAACAAACAAAAAAACCAACAGAAACAAGAATCATTAGAGATTACATGGAGATAAATGAAGCCTCTTGGACTGTTGGTGGGAATGTAAACTGGTCCGGTCACTGTGGAAAGCTGTGTGGAGGTTCCTCAGAACACTACAAATGGATCCACCATACGATTCAGGGATTCCACTCCTAGTATCTACCCAAAGGACACAGAAACACTAAATCCAAAGGAAACCGGCACTCCTAAAATTACTGTAGCAATATTTACAATAGCCAAGAACTCAATGTCCGAAAATCTACAAATGGATCAAAAAGTTTGCTATATTTAGACAATAAAATACTACTCAGTGATCAAAAAAGACGAATTCATGCCATTTGTGGCAACATGGATAGAGCTGGATGGTATTAAGTAAGAAGGAAAAATATAAATATCAGATGGTCTCACTTATAAGCAGAATATAGAGAAATCAAACAAAAGATCAGGAAAAAGTCAAAACTTGCAAGCTGACTGTATATCTGAGGCACACAGCAAGGGAGGGGGAAAGAAGGGGTTCAGAACAGAGAAAGGAAGAACACAAGGGAATAAGGTGATGGTTCAATGGTGATAAGCTGATGGGAGAACTATGGGGACTACAATGAAGTAAAAAAGAATTTTTTTAAAGATATGGTACAGATACACAATGGAATACTACTCGATGATCAGAAAAGATAAACTCATGCCAGCTGGACAATGAGGATAAACCAGAACTCACTGTGCTAAGGGAAGTAAGTTAAAAGGAAAAAGACAAAGATCAGATGGTCTCACGACTACGTGGAATATAGAGAAACCAAACAAAGGGTCAGGAAAAATATAAAACTTGCAAGCTGACAACAGATCTGAGGAATACAGGAGGGGGAAGGGGTCGAAACAGTGGAGGGACGACAAGCACAAGGGACTGTGGTGATGGGTCACAGGTGTGACAGTGGTGGGAGAGCTAGGAGGACCACACCTGAGAAGAAGAGTTAAGTATTATACAAAAATTAACAATGATGTAAGAAAACAAATAATTTAAAAATTTTAAATCAATCTCTGACAGCTAGAAAAGAAATAAAATTCAATAAAACAGAGTGTCCCAAAGTTACAAAATGGGGGTGAGAGAAATCCAGTAACACTCAGTCCCCACAAGGCAGCTGTCTCACAAGTGAAAGAAATTGATCAGGAACAAATTCAGGTCAATTAATAAGTGTCGACATTCTCAATAGTCCAGTGATCACCAGAATGCCCCACTCACAGCTTCCCCATCACCTGGTCCCATCCTCTCTGGCCCAGCCCCCCCCCCACCACTGCAGGTCCCAGGGTCTCACCTTTAGGGGCTGAGAGACACAGAGCCCTGGGCACTGTCACTGCCTGAGGGAGAACAAAACAGAACCTGGTCAGAGCCACCATAGAAGAGACCACAGGAAGGACTGATGGGGGTGACTCCCCCAATGGCTCCACCTGCACTGTTCCCAGAGGATCAGGGAGCAAACCCCTGACCCACACTTACCTGCAGCCGGAGTGTAGCTTCCTCGTTGTCCACCTGTGGGAAGAAACATCATGTGAGACCAAGGAGGAGTCAGGCCATGAAGTTCTAAAGGAATCCCCTAGTGTGGACCACAAAGAAGTTTTTAGAATCAGGGCAGTACCAGAAAATATGAAGAAAGGACATGAGGAGGGATTGAAGTAACTGCCTGCTGGAGTCTGTCCTCAGCAGGGACCTTCCCCTCTGACTTTGCTTGGAGTTGGGTCCCCATCACTAGAATTATCAAGAATTATCAAGATGAACAATTGGTGATTCGTTTTCATAAGTGCTTCATGCAAAAGGGAGTGTTAGCAACCAGCTCCAGACTGGGCAACACAGGGGTAGATGGTACTTCCTATTAACCAGGTAGGAAAAGTTCTCCTGGGACTTGAAAGCCCCCGTGGACAAGACCCCCCCCTCCCCTACCTGAGCACTTCTTCCTCCACATCACAGCTGCAGCCACCGCAGCTCCAGTGAGCACAGCTCCAAGGAGAACCAGGCCAGCAATGATGCCCACGGTGGGGATGGAGGACTGAGGAGGGGGATCTGGAAGGGAAGAGGAGGTGAGCCCCTGAGCCCCAGGCCTCCAACCTGACCCTCTGAAGGTCTCCTGAAGGGCTCCTGATCCCCCTGAGCAGAGGCTCTGAGCCCACAGTCCCCTCCTTACCCCAACTCATGACTCGGGGCTCCAGCAGCCCCTCATGCTGCACATGGCACGTGTATCTCTGCTCCTCTCCAGAAGGCACCACCACAGCCGCCCACTTCTGGAAGGTTCCGTCCCCCCCAGGCCTGGTCTCCACCAGCTCCGTGTCCTGGGTCAAGTTCTCCCCATCTCGCTGCCAGGTCAGGGTGATCTCCGCAGGGTAGAAGTCCAGGGCCCAGCACCGCAGGGTAACATTCTGGTTAGAGCTTGGGTGGTGGGTCACATGTGTTTTCGGGGGAACTGAGGAAAAGGGTCAGATAAACACACTGGGAGCTTCTTCCATAGACACCGAAGCAGCTTCAAGTGGCCACCCTCAGAATGGACAGGACAATTGCTTTAGAGGGAGGAAGCATAAAACCCAGAAACCAGCCTGGTGTAGGGAATCTGGGATAACCAGGTGAGAGGGTAGGAGGGTGCAGTTCTCTAAGGAGAACACAGACTTCTGCTCCTGACCTTGATGGAGGGTGAATGACACAGAAGGCAGGAGTCAGATCCAAAAGTGCTCTCAGACCAAAAACAAGACCTTGAAATAGAAACTCATGGGTCCCTGGATGGCTGCTGGGTCAAAACATCCAGTGAAGGGTGATTCAGGGATGGCCTCCCCTCCATCAGGAGAGACTGGATACCTTAACAGTCCAGAGGAGTAGTGTCTTCTGGGCGAGTCTCTCTCTAGTACAGAATATGAAGCCTTGGGGGACTCCTCCCTCTCTGACCAGAAAGCAGGTGCTGTTCTGACCATTATTCCATTTTCCCCATGGGGTGCCAGGATGAGGGATGTCGCAGGCCTTGTGGCCTCTCTTACCCATGCGCTGCAGCACCTCCTTCCCCCACTCCAGGAGTCTGGGGAGCCACATCAGGCACCTGCTCTGCAGACTGTTCCTGACACGCTCGGCCCTCCCCGAGGCCTCCCACTGGCGCTGGGTGATCTGAGCCGCCGAGTCCGCGGGGGTCCAGGAGCGCAGGTCCTCGGTCAGGGCGATGTAATCGGTGCCATCATAAGCGTACTTCTCATACCCACCAAGGAGGTTCCCGTCAGCCCCCATTTTGCAGCCACACATCCTCTGGAGAGTGTGAGACCCTGAGCCCCGCCCTGGAGTCAGCCCAGGAGTCACCTCACCAGACCCCTGACCTCCTGTCTGGAAAAAACCTAAACAGAGAATGAAAGGGCAGGCAAGAAAGTCCTGTGGGCTCCTCCCGGGTGGAGAGCCCTGGTGGATACAGCCTTGAGGTGTCCCTAGTACCCTTAGACTGGGGTGACCTCAGCCTGTTGGTGGGGGTGGGGGTCCTGACCTGGCCCCGGGATTGTGAAGCTCACCGTCCTTGCTCTGGTTATAGAGGCCACGCAGGTCCTCCAGGAGCGCTTTGAACCGCTGTGCGTTGTTCCTTTGGATCTGCGTCTCCTCCTCCAGATCCTCCTGCCCCACCTGCTCCGCCCAGGGCGCCCGCGGCTCCACACTCTGACCCGGAGAGTCGCTGTCAAACCGCCCGAACTGCGTGTCGTCTACGTAGCCCACAGCGATGAAGTGGGGCTCCTGAAGGTCTGGCCTGGACTTTGCAGTGTAGAAAAACCTCAGAGCATGGGGTCCTGGGGGCGGGAAGGGGGAGAACTGGGCTGAAAAGGGGAGATGAGATTAGAAGGATTGAGACTCAGGGGGACAAAAGGACTCAGGGAAGCTGGGAGGGACAGAAAGGGTCAGTACAGGGTGGGGTCGAGGGGGAGACAAAGAGTTTGTAGGAGGAGATGCGCCCTCCCCAGGGTCCTGCACCCCTGCAGTAGGTCCCCTCCCTCCTTATTCCTGGATCAGCTGTTTGCCCCTGACCCCGCACTCACCCTTCCAGGTCGTGGTCAGGGGCAGAAACCCAGAGAACAGCAGCAGGAGTATGGGGATCCTCATACCCCCATCCTGGGGTCTGGGGAGAATCTGAGTCCAGGCAGGTGGGTGGGAGCACTAGAAATCCTCCAGGCAACTGGGGAGTGAGAACTGCACAAGAGGCATAGACTGTGAGAAGGGGAGTGGAAGTGGAAGTCACGGTCCCCACCCAATCATAAAGCAGGGGCGGATTTAGGCTGAGAGAAGTTGCAAAGGGCCTGAGACAAGAGAACTTGGGGATCAGGAAAGGCTGAGACAGGGACAGTGATTTTAAACAATATAGGAACAGAAGGAGCAAAACAGCTCCCAGGAAAATAAGTGTTTTACTGAAATTTGCTGAGCTGGTCACAGCCTAGAGTAAGATCAGGTTACAGGATAACAGAAAAACAACCAAAATGAAACTTCCCAACCACCTAGCACCTAACCAATAGTCCGGCACGCCAGACAGCAGGCGTCTGACAGAGGATAGTCACGGACAGGGCTCGAGTGACCGGGCGTCCTCCCTGGGCCCCCCTGTGTCAAGGGCTCTTTCCCCTTGCTCCAGTAACCCCGCACTTGCTGCTCTCACGTGTGGTGTGGGGCTGTTATTCCTCAGCCGGCGACACACCCGGACCCACGAGTGTCCACTCTCCTAACAAAGCGGCAGCCCAGAGAAATGAAGAGAGAAGACTGGAGGAGGCGCAAGCAGCTGAGAGACTGGGGAAGAAACCGCCCTTGCTGCTCAGCCTTGGACTTGTACCAGGGATTGGGGAATATGGAGGAGACACTTGAAAGAGACAAAGAGGTGGGTGAGACACCCACAGGGAGGCTGGCACTAGCAGCCTTTACCTGGGTTTTCATTTTGGTCTTTTTCTTCCAGACTTGCCTGGCCCTTTCTGCCCCTTTCCCATGGGCCACCCACCAGAAGCTTCCTCAGACTTGTGACAGGCTTCCGGACCTCAGCGACCCTGCTTTGGACCAACCCTGTAGGGCTGGGCATTTACCGACTAGTGGAAGGGTAACTTTATTGAATTAAAGTTCCTTTCCATTGAAGGTCTTATACAGTTGAGCATATTTTGTATTTATGGGGTGGAAGGCAGAGCCCATTTAGAGCAGGCAGGTTTGGGGCCCTAGGGTGGCCCTCATTCTACCGGATAACAATATGGAGAGAAGAGGGTTGGGATATCCCCAAGGATAACTCTCCCCACCCTAGAGCCCCACCTTGGGACCTGGCACTTTGCCCTGCTCCCTCCTCTCCTGCACCACAAGCTTTGTCCCGCTGTCTCCCTGAGTCCAGACCCAGGACTGAGTCAGTGATTCCCAAACATTTTCTTTCCCAATCTCTGTACAGTCTGACAAATTAGCAAGGACCTTGAGTATAATTTTGTTTATGATGTTATAGCTATCAAAATTTACCACACTAGGAATTAAACCATTTTTAATGATGTTACTATTTCATTGAGAATAATATTAATAAGCCAATGCATTTAGCAGAAAGTTTTTTTTTAAGAAAAATACTTTCGATTGAGAAGAGTGGATCTTTTACATTTTATATTTGTGCACGTGTCTTGTCTCATTAGAAGACCTATGAATTTTCGTATTTTCTTCTGAATTTAATCTGTGATTTTGGTTGAAGTCCATGAAAAAAATATATACAGCCACACACAAATATGTAGGAGTAAAATTTTCAGAAAATTGTGAATATTCCACTTTGATACTAAATTAAAACTATACGGAAGGTAGTTTCTTGAAAGCTATTTGCAAAGTGAAGCCTGAAATAATATCATTGAATATTTCCTATCTGTTATATTTCCATAGTCCTCTCTTACATGCTGGTTGGATCTTATGCTGCGGTATGATTTTTTTTTTTTTTAGTAATGCATTATTTCACTAAGTTATAGAGATCTTCAGTGTTAATTACACCGGAATAATTATCCAAAAAATTCATCCATTTTATTTTTAACTGGAATCCCCCCAAAAGAATTAGTACTGGAAGTTGTCAAGTTAGTGATGGGACTCAATTTTCCATAATTCTGGTTTTCTTTGAGAACTTATATTTTATCAAGGCAAAATTACTCTCAGTTGTCAATTGTTGATTTTCTTAAGGAAATAGTCATTCATTTTAAGGAAAATGTCTGCCAATTAACCAAATCTAAACAGCGATAGTTTTTGTCATTCATCCATTCATGTAAAGATGGTGCTGTCAGTAAAAAACAGTCTGATTCAACTCATACAATTTTTTTCCTTGAGACACAGTGTTTGGGAATGTTGCAGAAGTGCTCTGTGTGTACTTCCATGTCATCACATCAGATATTTTAGAGTATGGATTTGAGGATGATCTTAATGAAGATAATTTCTATTTATTTTTTTCGTGTATTTTTACAACCGTGTTCATTTTTGTACAATGTTTGATTTCTCCTTTCAGGTGTTATCCCCATAAAATTACCACCACCAAGATACCCTTGAACTGTCACCATAGACTCTTGTGTTCTTCCCTCCCATTTTGATCCTTTACCTTCCCCCAGATGAATGTCTCCAATTTACAGTTTCCCTACTAGTTTTGTCTTTTTTTTTCCAGATCCTTGTATGGTTTCCCTATATTTGTCCTATAAGTGAAACCATCTGATATGTTTTTTTCCTTATGACTTATTTCACTGAGCATAATCCCTTCCAGCTCCATCCATGTTTATCTTGTTGACTGCTGAGTAGCATTCCATCATGTATATATACCACATCTTCTTGATCCAGTAACCTGTTTTTGGACATTTAGTTTGTTTCCATATTTTATCTATTGTAAATAGTGCTGCCATGAACATGGGAGAGCAAGTATCCTTTTGGAGTAATGTGTTTGTGTTCTTTGGGTAGGATCCTGGGAATGGAATTGCTGTGTCATAAGGTAGATCCATTTTTCGGAGTTTGAGCGTCCTCCACACAATGTTGCATAGTGTTTGAACCAGTTTGCAGTCCCACCAGCAATGTAGAACAATTCCTTTTTTTCCATATCCTCACTGGCATTTGTTTTTAGTTTTTTTTTTTAATGTGTGCCATTCTTACTGGTGTGAGGTGATACCTCATTGTGGTTTTTATTTTCATTCCCCTGATTATGAGGGATGTTGAACATCTTTTCATGTGCCTGTTGACCATCTGCATTTCCTCTTTGGAGAAGCATCTTCTTATCTCTTCTGCCCATTTTTTGACTTGATTCTTTATTTTGTTTTTGTTGAGTTGTGTACATTCTTTGTAGATCTTTGCTTCAGTCCCTTATGGTTTTGTGGAGTGCAAATATTTTCTCCAGATCTATGGGGTGTCTCTTCATCTAGGTTATTGTTTCTTTTCCTGTAGAGAAGCTTTTCAGTTTCATGTACTCCCAGCTGTTTATTTTTTCCTTCATTTTCTTTGTTTCAGGGGATGAACATAGGAAAGCAAGCATCCTTTCAAAGTAATATTTTTGTGTCCTTTGGGTAGAATCCTGGGAATGGAATTGCTGGGTCATAAGGTAGATCCATTTTTAGTAATTTGAGGGTCCTCCACACAGCGTTGCATTCCTTGTTCCAGTGCATATTCTTTGCACCTTTGTCAATATATGTGTGACTTTATGTCTGGGTTTTCAATTCTATAATGAAGATAATTTTTAATGTGTTAATGTTTCAACCAATATATTCTGACATGAGAGTGGCTTGGATTCTTTTTTTCAAAAAGTGTTGGTGAAGAATAATGACTATTACATGACTATTATAATCTCCCTTCTTACTAAGTTGTAATTCAGAGGAAATGTCAAAATTGAGAAAAGGCAAATGTCTAGTGACGTTATCAAAATAGTTTTGACCTCATGGGTCCCATGACAGGTTCTGGGTTTCCACACATGACTTTGAAGTTTCCACAGCAACACTTTGAGAAATGCTTTTATCAGTGAACCAGGGAGCATCTCCCAAGTATTCTCTGCTTCTGTCTCCCCTTCATTCACCAGAACCCCTCTCCTGGTTGGCTCCCTGCCTCCCAAAGCTGCCTCCCCTGAAGATACAATGAAGAGCAGAGAGAGGACCTGAGATGTGGAGCTTGCACTGTCATGAGAAATGGACACTTAGTAAAGATGAAAAGAAACATGTAAATCCTATCTCCTCTAGTAGGCAAAGGGCACTAGTGGGAAAAAGGGGGGAAACCAGAAGGATGGACACAGAGAATAGGACACAGGAAAATCAGTAATAGGGGGCAGAGACTGACAGAAGTCAAAGGTGAGGTGAGGGGGTCCCAGCCTTCAGCCCTGCCCAGGTGAGCCGGCCCCAGGCAGGCCCCAGGAAGCAGGACTGAGGCTGTGGGACAGGGGACTGCTCAGGATGAAGCGGGCAGAATAGCTGGTGTGTGTGATGTGTCCTTGGAGATTCTGACCCCGGAGGAGGGCTTGGGGGTTATTAGGAATGAGCACAACAGAACTCAAGAGAATGAGATAATTGTAACTCTGGAGAGTAGTGTCCTGGTCTACTCACTGCTCAGCTGTGACTGGCTCTCAGGAGGTCATACTGTGCAAACCTTGGATCCAGGGGTGTATGTCAACAACCTGCCAGAGGGGCCTCAGGGGAAAATGTCTGGGCTGTGAGTTCCAAGGGACCACCTCCCAGGCCTTTTTGTGACTCAGAGCCAGCTCTGAAGGCCTGGGCAGGATGGGCAGTGTGGGCAGGGACTTCTCCAAGGTCCTGGCTGAGACTTAAGTGTGAAGGAATAAAACAAGGGGCCCCAGGAAGGCTGTGGATTGATAGTGACTGGTCACCCTGGGGAGGAAGCTGCAGCTGCTCACCCAAAAGAGGAAGCACAAAGCGGAGGAAAGTGACTAGGCCCCTCAGAACATACCCCCCCGTGCTCTGTGGTAGCCCAGCCCTGAAACAGGAGGCAGTTCTTCTGAAAGAACACATGATTCTGGTTAAGGACATGAAAACATTTGAACAGGACGTGTCTCAACTGCTGCAGGTGTTGGTAGAGATGGGCCAGGCCACCCGATCAGTGTCTGCTCAGATATTGGCATTTACTCTCTGGTTGGCTCCCTTGCTCCAGGTGTTCCCACATATCCAAGTGCACAGCCAGCCACAAATTCCTCAATTCAGTGAGTTGTTTTTTTTTTGCTTCTGGTTGTCTGAGCTTGTGTGGATTGGGGAATTCGTCAGCCATAGGAGCAGACTCACAGGTTGTACCAGGATCGGTCTGTCACTCAAGGGTTGAACTCCCTCTAAGTTCTTTCTGGTTTTCCAGCAGTTTCTCTTGAGTATCCCACACCTGTTCAGGTTAGTGGTCAGCCAGGGATCTGACAGCTTGTATTCAGGTTTGGGATCTCAACCCTCCGACTCTTGTAAAATATATATTGATTAAACTTCCTTGGACATGCCATATTTAAAGGCTATGCCTAAAACCCTCATAGAGAAATCCATGACTTCCACATAAAGATAATTTTATTATACATCAGCCTATGCATCACATAGTATTTATTGGGGAGCAGATACTGAATGTTTAAAACATCCTACATATTTGCTGTCCAATATGTAGCTACAAGCAACATACATAAAATATAATAAAAAGTTGAACATCTCAGCTCCTGAGTCACATCTCAAGTGTTCAATAGCCTCACAGTTAGAGGCCCCATATTGGTCATGCACATATAGATTCCTTCTCCCAGAACATTTTTTGGGACAGCACATCTCTTCATGCTTTGGGGACATCAAGTCAAATGCATTAGTCACATGTAAATTGAAAGGGCCAATATTATCTCTCTTAGGTAACAGGTCAGGTCACTGTCTGGATAGATATATATAGGAAAGGTTCTGGTGCCTCCTACACAAACCATTCCCAGTTCCAAAGGGAAACATCTGTCCTATCTCCCCTCTCAGACTGAGGACACTCTCATCCTCTCTGAGGACTGAGTTCTCTTCCAAGTGAGTCCAGGACAAAGCGATAAGCTTTGGGAGCTAGAAGCCAAAAGAGAGGAAGGGACAGTGGAAAATGAAGAGGAGTCAGGGCCTCCCTGGTGGCACATGGGGTTAAGTCTCAGCACTATGAAGCTATCTGCATCCACTGCAGCGAGAGTTCAATCCCTGGCCAGGGAGCTTCCCATATGGCTCACCAGACCTCTCCTGCCTCGCCCGCTGCTCCCCTCTGCAGTGTATTTCTGATCTGCCTGTTCTGCTCCCCACTCTGTCTCTGGTGAACCCTCTCACCACCCCCACACCTCTGGCCTATACCCCAGCTCTTTTATGCATAAATACATCTTTAAAAAAGAAAAAGAAAATGAAGATGAGGCAAAGGCAGAGGATAGTTGTGAGACAATTCCTAGCTCAATGAGAAAAACATTTCTCAAAGTGTTTTCTGTGGAACCCTTGATGTCACCCAGAAACCTCCACAGGATCCATGAGGTCAAAACTATTTTCATAACATCACTTAGACAACATTGGCCTTTTCACTATTTTGACATTTCCTCTAAGGTAAAATTTAGTGAGAATGGAGACTATAGTACTAGCGGCAGTTAGTAGCTGTTCTTCACCACCACTTACTTGCATAAAAAAAAAATCCAAACCAGATTCACTTCAAAATGTCCAGGTTAAATCATAGAATTATCTTTTCTCGTTGATCATCCTGAAATCCACGTTTGTTAAGGGCCTGAAATGATGACAAGGAAGTGCACATAAGGCACATCTGATGAGGTCCAAAGGGCTGTGTCCAGGGGAAAATGTATGAAGTGAATTAGCCTCTTCTTTTAGGCAATCCCGGTTTTAACTGAAGGAATGAATGGCTAAAACTATGGTTACTTAGACTAGTTGGATTGGTGGACACTTTCCTGGAAATGTATGTGAGTCGGTCCCTTTAGAAAATCAACTCTCACCACCATTGACGACTGACAGTAGATGTTGCCTTGCTAAAATGTAAACTCCAGATAAAATGTAAAAACCAGAATTATGGAAAATTGAGTCCCATCACCATAAATTTGACAACTTGCAGTATGGACTTTTTTCTCTTAAGATAAGTGGTAAAAAATAAAACATAATTTTTGGATAATTTCATTCCAGTGTAATCAACACTGAAGACCTATATACAACCCAGTGAAACAATGCATTACTTTAAAAAAATAATGTCATACAGTAGTACAAGAACCAAGATATGCAAGAGAGGTGGTATGGAATTAATGCACATAATAGGAAATATTCAATGGTATTGTTTCAGGTTTACTTTGCAAATAACCTTTGAGAAACTATTACGTATATAGTTATAATTTAATATCAAAGTTGAATTTACACAATTATCTGAAAAAGTTATTAAAATACTATTGCTCCAATATTATCATGAGGCTGTTTATTTTTTTCATAGTCTTCAATTGAAACAACAGATTACATGGAGAAGAAAATATGTGAATTCAAAGATCCTCTAATGAGCGGACAAGAAAGACACAAAAATCTAAAACTTTTCTCATTATCCTGATTCTTTTCAGAAACCCAATTTTCTTTAAAAATACTGCAATAGATGATTAATATTATTCTAAGTGAAATAACACTTTTTATTTTTTTATTTAAAATTTTTTTAAATATATATTTTTATTGTTATTTATGTCTTTTACATTTTACATTTTGTATTCCCCTTGGGTAGCCCACCACCAATTCACCCGTGATCCATCTCCATGGTCCCTTGTGTTCTTTTCTATTCCATTTTGTGCCCTTTTTCTCCCCTCCCCCTCCCCCCCCGCCCCCACCCGCTGAGTGTCTCTCCCCTATTTGGTTTCCTTATAGTCCTGTTATAAGTGAAACCATTCGATATTTTTCTTTCTTTCTGGCTTATTTCACTGAGTATGATCCCCTCTAATTTCATCCATGTCGCTGCAAATTGCATGTGTTTATCTTCTTTGAATGCTGAATAGTATTCCATTGTGTATATGTACCACATCTTCTTGATCCAATCATCTATTTTTGGACATCTGGGTTGCTTCCATACCTTTGCTATTGTGAACAGTGCCGCAATGAACATACGGGTGCATGTATCCTTTCGGATTAGTGTTTTTGTGTCTTTTGGGTAAATTCCCAAAAGT
>PVIJ01018960.1:0-24884 GCA_004024925.1 Scalopus aquaticus
GGGGGGGGGGAGCAAATTTGACCTGGATTTCATTAAATATTCCTATTTCTCGGCAAAGATAATAAAATGCTGCCCCGGATTCCATGGGAGAGTATAAGTGGCCTATTTACCTCTCAGGTCCCAAGATGGGTCCGAGAGCTCAAGGCCCCACTCACCTGGGCTGTGAGGTGGGTGGGTCCTGTGGGGTTCTAAGCAATTTCCAGGTGCCATTGGCTTTGTCGTCCGGTGTCCCAAGAGATGGGACTTTTCCTTTGTCTGGGCGCAGCTGGGGCTCAGGAGGCGTCACATTGCTCCCCAAACATGGCCCAGCAGCTTGAACCCAGGGGCCTGTGTTGAAAGTGCCTTGCAGAGCTGCTTACCTGAAGCTGAAAGGCTGTTTACCTTTCACCTTCAGCGCCAGTGAAAGGGTGACAGACACCCCGCCCGACCACTCGCCCAACCGCCGAGTGACAACTCCCCAGCCGCAGAATCACCACAGAATCACCAGTGTGCAAGGAGACCGAGCCCTAGGCCGCCGGGATCGGCGTTTCTGCTTACTTAGGCATTTGCTTCTCATTTTACATGGACAAATAACTCCTTTAAAAAGCTCAGATCTGGACCGAAATGATGCCTAGCCCTTCCTTGGCACCCACCTTATCCACAACAAGTGCCACAAGCTAGTAACTGCCAGGTAGTAGGCGACGGTGTGTGTTTAGGCTCGAGCAAGAAGAGTGGACTCGCGCGTCGGGGGCTGTGGGCTGTCTAGGCCTGGCCCGTGGGCACTGGCGAGCCGACCGGGAAGGCAGCTCTTGGCAGTGATGGCCCATGGTCTGGGAGCTTGGTCGCTAGGTCTTTCTCCTGCACACTTTCTCCAGACCCACCGAGGTCATGTGTTGGGGTGATTTCACAGCCTCTGCCAGCAGGAGTGCTCCCTCAAATCCAGCTCATCTGGCTCTGCTGCCAGCCCACTGAGGACAAAAAGACCCAAAGCCGGCACCACAGTGGCTCACGGAGCTGAAAGGTGACACGTCTCGGGGCTGAGACGCCTGTCTGCTGGCCTGCTCCTAGCCGGGCACACAGTCCGTGGGCACACACCACAACTGGCCTCTAACAAAATCAAAGCAGTCAGTGCTCTGTGCTGCAGGTGCCCCCACCCCCCACCCCCCCATGGCTCTAAGCAAGAGGGAGGCGGAGTGAGAGTGGAAGAACCGGAAGGACCCAGAATAGTCAGGGAGGCACTTCCGGTCGGGGATGGTGCCTACGTCTCAGGAGCTGTAAGTCGCATGGAGAGAGCAGGCAGGGCGGGAAGGCCACCTGGAGCGGTGGGAGGAAGGCCCCGGACACAGAATGGGCCAAGAAGTGAGTTATTCCTGGTTCTAGAAATGACATGCTTT
This sequence comes from Scalopus aquaticus, assembly GCA_004024925.1. Classification (NCBI taxonomy): domain Eukaryota; kingdom Metazoa; phylum Chordata; class Mammalia; order Eulipotyphla; family Talpidae; genus Scalopus; species Scalopus aquaticus. Next base: position 1,374 of record PVIJ01018960.1, read on the forward strand.
GCAAGGCCTGGTGGATGCTAAGTCCAAGTAGGTAGATAGGGCCAGGTTATGGGCCCCTAGAAACTTCTAAGTGAATGTGAAACGTGCTCAGGTTTCTGCTACAGCAATGCATCGCTTGGAGTAATGGACGGCCCACTGGGGAAATGGACTTAAAAGGTAACTGTGTGAGTTCACACATAGAATGCAGAGGGCCTGAACCTGGGCGGGGGGTTGGGAGCAGTGGGGAGGCAGGCATCAGACATGGTGCCCAGCGCCCCCTGCCTTCTGGCCTCCACACCTTCCTGCCGGCATCTTAAGACCAGAAAGCAACAAGAGGGATGGGCATTAGAGTTCTGAAGACTCTGGTTTCTGATTTGCTGGCACTTCTTTCTGTTCACTCAGATGAAACCAGCTGTCATGTCGTGAAATGCTCTGAGGAGGCCTCATGGCAAGGAATCGAAGGAGGGCCCCCAGCCAAGGGCTCGTGAGGAACAGAGGCCTCCGTCCAGCCAGCTGCAAGGAGCTGCTTCCTGCCAACAACCATTGGGGTGACCAGGGAGCACGGCCTTTCAGCTGAGCCTTGAGATCCGAGGCTCAGGGCCAGAGGACCCAACTAAGCCACGCCAGGGCGCCGCCCCACGGAAACCACGTGGCACCATGTCTGTGGCCCTAAGGGAAACTGGTTACACGGCAGTGAATGACTGACACGGGTTGGGGTTGGGAAGGCTGCAGGTGAGGAGGGAAAAGCCTTCGGAATTTTGAGGAGAGCACAGGCTTCAGGCACCTGCTCCGTCCCCGGCTAACTGTGTGACTCTGGGCAAGTCCTCGCTTGACATCACTAAGTGCTTAGAAGCAGCGACTTCAAGCGCGAGGAGGTAGAACAAAAGCGGGCCCTCAGACAGGGTAACAGCTTTTCCCTCAGTGTTGGCCAGGCTTAATTTTTCTTATCGATATTATAACGAACTGACGTCGAACGAAACGTTATGCCAGGACCTGCTGGCCTCTCTTTTCACTCAGGCCCTGCCTCAGCACCCAGAGTGGCGACAACTGGCACACCAAGCCTGCTCAGTACAACTCTGTGGTGGCATTTCTAGAAGGCCCAGTGTGCATCCTTATGCCAGCGGGGGCAAAATTCTATTGCTCCACAAAATTTCCTTCCACCCTAAAGCCCTGGTATCACTAGTCCTGTGTGAGGGGATGTGCCAGGCGGCCGGGCACGGGGGCCCCAGTGCGCGGCGAGGCCTCGTCTCCCTGCTTCCCCCCACCCAGCTGCCTCCCAGGGATGTGAAGTGACCTGACCAGAAAGTGAGACTGTCACCTTGGCCCATGACTACCATGCTCTGACCACATCGACTTAGCCGCTGCCAGTGGACTTTTCCAGAGTCGAGCCCAGGCTCCAAAACCAGTCAGGCACCACTAGCACCGCCCTTATTTCCAAAACGGCAGAGCACGGCTCTCTTACCTGTCTGGGCAGAGCAGGCACGGGCTCCGAGGCCAGCGAGCGCGGGCAGCGCGGCGGCTGCTGCATCATCTGCTGCAGGAGGTACGGGGCGTGGTCGGGCTGCGGCTGCAGCTTCAGGGTGGCCGTGGCGGGAGACGAGGCGGCGGGTGCCGAGGCCGAGGCCAGCGCGGGCTGCTGCAGGTAGTGGAGCAGGGACTGCTGGCGGGAGGTGGTGGGCAGCGATGGCATTTTCTGGGGGCCCGGCTCGGCCACGAAGTGTGACAGGGGCTTGGTGTTGCCGAAAGAGAAGGACTCCGGAGCCCCCGGGCCGGGGCTGGCCAGCCCCTGCTGCATGATCACGCTCAGGGTCTTGGAGGAGCTGGCGCTCATGGGCTTGAACATGGCGTTCCCCGGCGCCGGCGGCTGTGGGCCCAGCTGGCTGCCCGCGGGAGCGAGCGAGCGGATGAGCGGGCACTGCGGTGTGAAGGACTGCTGTGGCAAGCTGGGGCTGGACAGCTTCTCGGGGCGGTAGGGTGGGGACGGCCCTGGGGTGCTGGCGGGCAGGGCAGACAGCAGGTGGCCCGGTGGGCTTTTGACGGTGGAGGACACCAGGTTGGCCAGGATGGAGTTCTGGGAGCTGAAGGGCGGCGGTGGCTGGAGCGCCGGGCTAGGGAGCTTCTCAGGGGCGTAGGGCAGGGCAGGCCCCAAGGCGGTGTTGCCGCTGGGCGCCATGCTGGAGAGTAAGGCGTTGGGCGAGCCCCGGACAGCACTCCCCGGCAGGTTGCTGGGTGACAGGCAGGATACCATGAGGTTCTGGGGGCTGAAGGGCGGCGGCGGCGGTGGCGGGTGCGGAGAGGGCACTGGGCGGTAAGGAGGCGACAGGCCGGGAGGAGGCAGACCAGACCAGCCAGAGGCGGGTCCCGGCGGCTTGGCGGCCGACCCCTGCTTGCTGGCTGCCAACGCCTTCAGCTGGTGAGCATGATGCCACTGAGGCACGGGGAGGGGGGGCAGTGTGACAGGGAGCATGGCGGGCGCGGGGTTCTTGGCCTGCACCGCGGCATTGCTGGGGGATGCCATCTGCTTTCCGGCGGAGGAGATGGCATAGTTGAGCCCTGCGGAGGAGGGCGGGATGGGCAGTGCCACACCGGTCGCCTGGCTGCAGCTCGACGTGAACTCCTTGCTGGAAGTGAGGCTCTCCAAGGGTGGCATTTGAACCGAAGGCTTGTGGGCTGCGCCCAGCGTGGCCTGGGGGTGATCTAAGACCAGGGCCTCTTCTGGCTTGGTCCCCAGTATCTTCTCCAGATCTAGGTCACTTGGCGAAGGTTCTTGAATTTTGGTCAGCTCCTCCAGCAGCTCCTGAAGCTCTTGGTCTACGGCAGGCAGGCTGCTGCTGCTGCTGGCACTCTTGTCATAATACGGAACGGGGGGTGCTTTCAGGCCCATCTCTGCGGGTGGTGCACCCGCAAACGGCGAGCCCATCACGCTGCCGTTCATGGGATTGTTGTCCAGTAGCAACGTGTGGCCAGCTACTCCCATGGCCGCAGGGCTGGGGGTCATTGCCAGTGGCGCGACCTGCAGCTCGGCACAGGGTGTGGTGGCCGGGGCCCCTGGGCCCATTGAAAGGGTGACATCTTCAAGGCAAGGCCTCTTGATTTTATTAGGGTAGCCCCCGTCAGCCATGCCTGGGAACTGGAAGTTGTCCTCTTCCTGTCTCCTCTTAACAGTTCCCTGTGGCTGGAGAGAGACAGGGACAGAGAGAGGGAGAGAGAGAGTTTTTACAAAGGTATGGCACAGTAACGCTAATGAACAGGAAACATGCAACATAAAACAGATGTCTCGCTTAAAGACTTAGACTTGTCATAACTACATAAAACAGCCCGTTTGGGGAACCCTCACGCTTGTTTCTGTGTTGCTGTGTTGCGTTTAAACTGGCTTCTCATATCTCAATAAGGACGACAGAAAGCCCGCCTCTGGAGGGCTCCACGAGCCACTGGGGGGGCACTGCCGGCGGTGGCGGGCATCTCAGAAATGACTGAGAGGGTCTCAGTCCCTACCTGCGTCTCCAGATCCCCGGGGGTTTAGAGGAGGACAAGTGCAGCACAGACGTGAACTGCGAGCTGGCCCTGGCTCGGCTAAGGGCACGGGCCGCAGGGAGCCTTTCGAGGAGGAGGTGGAGGCGGTGTGTTCCCCGGGGCCGCTGCCTCAGGCACACTGCCTAGAGATCTCAATGTGCACCGGTCCCTGCAACATCTTTCACTTAGTTTTACACACATGCGCACGCGCACGCGCACACGTGCACACACACACACACAGCTATGCACACACAGAAACAAGTTGAAGAAAGTATCTGCAACCATTTGGAGTCAACTGTTGCTTACTTTTCATAAGAATGACTTGTAATCCAAAACCAAACCATATAAAGCTATCTAAATAAGAAATTCCTCTCTGCAGATGCATCCTCAGGTTGTGAGATAGGAAACAACAGGAAAAGGCCCCACTTTGCCATCTGCACCTTGTCGGGGGGGCTGCCCACCAGCTAGAAAAGCATCGGCTTTGAACAAAGCCAAGTTGGGGGAAGGTCGCATTTTCCTCCTGTTGCGCGGCCTCACACAGTCAGCCGTGGCCGCCAAGTTAATGAGCGCGGCCTGCAAGTACTGGGGGACCGGGAGAGGAACGCATTGTGTGGGAACGCTCACAATAAGGACAGGAAGAGGGGCCTGGAAACCACCTCGGTGCCAACAGGCACACAGACATTTCTCTGCAGCACTTTTGCACGTAAGAAGCCCCGTTTTAGCTTTGGAAGTCTTACTGGCGCATCTGCTGCCACTGCTCGCGCTCAGCTCGGGGGGACCGCCTGCTAGCACGACGGAGCTCGGGCCATCTTGAGCCTTGCTGCGCCCCAGCAGCTTGTAGGAACATCCAGAGCCCCGGGCTCTGATGAATGGCTCATACTCCTCCAGCACGGGGCCCAAGCATCCCTGCCGGCTGATGTGGACAGCTGCATGGGGGAGCATGCAGCTCGGGGCCCCGGTCCCCAGGCAGGCACCTCTAGGTCCTGGCCTTGCCGCTTGGGCCCTATGAGCCCGTTTCTTCATCTGCCAGAGCGGTTTCAGTTCTCGTGTCACTGAGCTGCTCTATGAAGGGAACGCAGCAGATCTGGTCGCTCCGCACTCTCTGCAGGGCCGCACCCATTAAGGACAGGGACCCTGAGACCAGGGGGGTGGCAGCGCTTGCCAGGTCAGGGGTAAAGAGATCCCGGCCAGTGCCAGCCCTTTCATGACCCCCAGCCGCCTGCCCACCTGCTGCCTGGCTGCCCCGCCCCGCCCTGTGGCAGGACATGGCATGGTCCCCGCAGGAGGCTCTGTCACTCAGACGGAGGGGACTTGCCTACTTCTGTGCTCTTACTATTAGAGCCCACCACGGGAGAAGGGCACTTGGGGGGCAGGAGGACTGGTGGGGGCGGCAGAATAGGTGCTCTGCCAGAGCAGAGGCTCTCCGGCTGGCTGTGCCCTCTCTCCCCTGCAGGGGCACTCGCTATGTACCTGGCCACAGCAGCTGCTCGCCCAGTGGCAGCTGAAGGAAGCAACGGAAGAACGAGCACAAATAAGCCGCTTCGCTGGGAGCTGGCAATGCCACGTGGCTTCCTGGCCTTGCACTTGCTCTACCTGCAGCAGCCTTCTGTGGGCTCCAGGAGCTGCCACAGAGTCGCTGGTCAGCTCTGAAGAGGCTGGACTAGCAGCGGGAGCAGAGACACGGGGCTGGAGCACTGGTGCTAAAGGAACATTGGGAGCCTCAAGGCAAAGCACCTCAGGCACCTGTAGCCGGGAGCGCGCCTGTCCGGTGCCCGCCAGCCGATACCCCCACTGCACCTCACCCTGGTTCTGAACTCAACCAGCACCTCGGGAAGCAAGCGGATCCAAGGACACCTCTGTGGGGTGGAGGGGGGCTCACTCATGGCTGGTGGGTCCGTTTGCTGGAGTGGGTGCTGCCTTCCTGCCTCCACTGTGCCAAGTTTGTAGCTGACAGCCCTGCTTCTCCCCCTGCTGAAGGCTCTGGCAGGACGCCTAGTGGGGGGCTGTCCCTAGAGGTGCAGGGGAGGTGCCGGTCGAGAGGCAGATGGCCCCTCTTCCAGCTTGCCTTTCTCCATGGACTGAAAGGAGACTCCATGTGGTAAGAGGCGGCACAGCCCCACCTTTGGGGACTTGATGAGGAGACCTCTCACTGAAGGGCCAGCGCCCCAGCCAAGCCGACACGAGGCTGAGGAAAGACAGCTGTGGTGACGGGGATGGCTCAGCCCTGCAGCAAGAGCGTCAGCCCCCACCGGGCCTCAGGAAGGTGTGGGTACTATCCCCCAGTTCACTTTGCCCCCAGAGGCTGGCCTCGGTGCCCCTGGGCACAGCTCCCTGATTTGTTACTCATGTCAGCTGTGAGAAGTGGGCTGGACTTTCCCCTGAGACCGGGGCCAGGCTGGAACCTTCTTGGGTGCCGGGGGTAGCGGGTCCTGCTGCTGAGGCCGGCTGGCCTGGGCTGGCGTGGGCGGCAGAAACCCTCGGCCACCATTTTAGATCAAATGCAGCAAACAGCTTGGTCCACAGGAATGACTGCCCCAATCAGTGTCCTGTTAGGGGTGGCAGGGCTCCCTCCAAGCTTCTAGACCCTTTCTAAAAAACCTCCCAGCTTCACTCAGGCTTCCAGTCTCTGGCCTTGGTGACAGCAAGCTCTTGGGCCGGCTACCACACACTGTGGGACTTGTTCTTTCCTCTTTCACAATAAGCTAACGGATCGCGCTGCCAGGATTTCCACAGAGCTTATCTCAACCTTCTCTTCGGACAGCAAATGAAATGGGGTGTGATGTGCTTGTGGTCACACGGGGAAAATAAGGCCATTAGACCCCAGGTGTCCCAGCTCCCAGCCTGAGCCGTGTGGTCTGGCTTTTGCGGGGCACTTGGGGGAGGGGAAGGGAGGGCGCCCTGGGGTCTCTCAGAAAGGACCGACTTTATCTCCATCCAGCACTGCCTGCCAAGTCCCTTTCATAAGCAGAGGACAAAGCCACCAATGTGATCCCCGAGACCTGACAAACAAGCATTAAAATGCATTTGAAAGCATGTGACGCTTCCCCACCCCCTAAATAATGAGAAGACAAAGGCGACCCTTCCGCGAGGGGCAAGTTCAGCTCTGAAGTCAACATTATTTCTGGTTCTGTTTGAACAATGACATATGGCAATTCTTCCTTTTCTCTGTTTTTAGTCTAGAATGGCAAAAAAGGGCACAGATTTCTTGGAAAAGGTCTAGATTATAAGAGAACAGTCCAGGCTCATGAACCGGGGCCAGAGAAGACGGCGCAGGAGGTTGGCGGCTGCCGGGCGGCCTGCATTTGGACACTCGCTGCGAGTTAACAGGGGCGCCCACAAACGGTCACCCCGACGGGCCCAGTCCCTATGGGGGAGGTGGGCAGCAAGGCCGAAGACCCCCTGGAAAGACCAGCTTGGGGAGCCTAGCTTTCACACCAGAGGGCACCAGGGACGCGGGCGCTGGGCAGAAACCATCAGTCAGGTGGAAATTGCTAGGGCTTGTCTGGGCTTCCCCGCGGGGCTCCCTGAGGCCCCTTCCTGTGCAGCTCAGCCCGTCTGCTCACTGGTTCTCTTGGTCTCTTCCCAGTATGCCCATCAGCACCTTTCTGCGACACTGGTACACCCCCCAGAAGCGTCCAAGAACCTGAGGTTGGCCACCAAGACGGGGTCTTGGGCCCTCTGAGACCAGGGAGGTCCCGGTAGATCGGCTTTGGAGGAAGGACTAGAGACTGTTGGGAAGGGAGGAGGGGGCCCCAGAATGAAGAAGACAGTGTCGCCTCAGGGCTGGGTTTTCGGGAAGAGGCGGAAAGGAGGAGCTGCTGAGGCACCTCCAGGCAGCCGCGTCATGGCGCGCGCTTTTCTGAAGAGAGTCCCCAGCAGCTGAGACTGACCTTTCGGCAGAACAAAGGGGTGTGGGTGGACAGTGGCAGGGAGGCCCGGGTGAGGTTTGCCTTCAAGAGGGCTTGGCCATTCTGCGAACGAGCATTTTGGAGCAAGGACCTGGAGGAGCCGACAGGGATTTACTGGTGCCCTGACCTGTGCTCAGAAGCCACATGTGCAGCACCGGCAGTCACCCTGAAGGGAGCCTCTCGTGTGTCCCCCTTCCCACTGTGGGCCTCAGTTTCCCTACCGCTAAGGTAAGTGGGCACCTACTCTGGTGAGCTAATGCTGGGACTATCTCGCTGGAGTTCCTGTGGAGAAGAGATGAATCTCTTCTCGCCTCCTGTACCCCTCGGGGGAGGGGAGGCCAGGGGAGCTGGATGGCCTGGCGGTGTCCTTGCTGCCACCTGGGACACCCTTAAAGGAGCCCAGCCCAGCCCACTTGGGGACATAGATCAGGCAATCTCTTCAGTCAAATTAAGGCCTCCCCAAGTATCTCTATGGATCTTCCACAAGGAATTATCTGGACAGAGCGAGCACGTGCAGGGACCAGTGAGGTATAGCAGGGCTGCTGGTGCAGAGCTCATCGGGGGCAATGAGGAGCCCCACTAAGCCCTGGGCACTTCTTGGGGGATCTGAGCTGTGCAAATCACACCCCACAAGGTGGGGCAGGCTCTCCATCACTTCATCTTTGGCACCTCAGCTTGTGAGCAGAGCAGGGCTCCGTGTGTGGTCAGGACCAAGGTTAACAGGCTTGCCTTCCTGGGTGGCGGCCCTCTCCACCACCAGCCACAGATGAGAGTAGTTAAAATGGGGCGGGGAAGAGAAATTCAGCTGCTCAGGACTCAGTGCCTTCCCCCCGCCCATGCCCCTTACCTAGGTGCAGAGCTCTGCCTTGTGGGGATAGAAGCTTTTACAATTTGGGGGGGATCCTCTTTATGAAGAAGAACATAAGCAAAAAGAACCAAGTAAGGTAGCAGGCTGAGGCGGCTGAGGCCGGCAGCTCAGGCACAAGGTGACGTGGCGTCGGCCTGCGTCAAGAAAAGACTTGATAAAAAGGCGATGCGCCTGATCCCATGGCAGAAGCATCACCGCCTGAGAAGCCCAAAAGCTGCGGGGGTGGGACAAGGCCCAGTGACACCTGGAGGTCACATGCTTTCTGAGTGAGCACACAACTGTTGCCCGGTGCCAACCTCTGCTCAAAAATCTGTCTACAGATGCACCACCCGGTGAGCAGACCTCCAAGCCCGCTGTCTGCGTGCTGATGCCAGAGAAGTGGCGGCCCAGAGGGCCCTGGTGGAGAGAGCAACAGGATGGTCCTGGACCCTGCCCAGCTCCAGGTCCTCGTCTGCCCCCCTAGCTTTACCAGGGCATGCTTGACCAATCTAAATGCATAGGTTTAGGTGTGGGGTATGACTTTTCCTAAAGAGCGTGCCAGCACGGTGTGATGGGGGTATACGCTGTGTGATGACTTACGGCCTCTCCTTTAAAAATTGAAGTCAAATTCACATCACATGAAATGAATCTTGGGACGTTCACGATGCTGCGCCGGCGCCGAGTGAGGCGGGCCTTGCACGCATATCAGCGTGGCGGGACACCACGTAAGTCATCCCTCTCTCTCCACTCTGCAAAATGCAGCTTGTGGCCCTAAAACAGCCTTAAGCCTAGTCGACTTCACTCAGCAGCTTTGCCCTGCGGGGCAGGTCGGCCGGGCTCCTGGGCCCCCTCCTGAACAGCCGTGGGCAAGGCCGACTTCTGTAAACCAGGTCAGAGTAAACCACGGTGCGAATTTGTCACTGAAAGGAAGGACTGGTAAATCCCTGTGAGGTGAGAGACGCTCACCACGCTTCTTCTCTCAGCTGTGCTCCTGAGACCACTAGCCTCTCTTGTAATTAATCTTAACGCGCCTTTGCCTCAAACACACACAGATGCCCGAAGCCCCAGAGAGCACAGCGACAGCAGCAGGCTACGTGTGGGAAAGGGCGAGTCTAAAAATGGCATTTCTTTCACTTCATGTGGAAAGTGTCTGCGATCACGTCATGGAATGTGTCACATAACCTGAAAAATTGCCCTGCCTGGCGTGTGCGTGTGGTGGGAGAAGTGACAGTAGAAGTGCTGTTGAGGGGTGAAGGCGGTGGAGTGATGGCGAAGATGGTGGCGTGGAGGACAAAGTAGAGGTGAGAGGCGGTGTGGTGTTGGTGAAGCAGGGTGAGGGGGCATTGGCGTTGAGGTGGCAGTGGTGATGGCCAGGGTGGAGGAGGACATGGCGAGCTGCCATGTGGGACAGCGAAGGAGGTAGAAGCGACAGCAGTGTGGCATGTGGGGCTGGTAGCGTGATGACGGGGGGCTCCTCCTGGGGTGTTGCCTTCTTCTGCCTGACGTGTCTGAGAGCAGTGCCGCTGGCTGGACCAGAGGAAGGCCCTCTCTGAACAGTCATTCATAATTAGCTTTTTCTCAGCTATAAAATTAAAGTTGAATTCCTGGTGAAAACACAGGAGACTTGTTTGCTAAAATGCTGCCAATGAAGTAATTTTATGTCTGATTTAACTACAGGAAAGGGCAAGGCATTTCTAAGTTCCTTAGCTGTCATGTAGTTAAAAAAAAAAAGAATGGCTAGCACGAGCTGCTGTGCACTTAGCTCTTTGAAGCCACAGATTCAGAAAGCAGGCGCTGGGTGTTGCTGCTTGGACACTGGCTTCCTGGAGGTGTTTCATATCAGCAAATTCATTGTTCTAAACCCCAAACGCTTGACTTAAAGGAGCAAAGGATGCAGTAAAACGTTCTGCCTTTCTCAGTGTCTCAAAGACTGCACAGGCAGCCCGAATACTGGACAATGTCAGCGCCTGAAGCTTATTCTAGAAAAAGAGACAGCTAGAAAGGGTGGCCCCGGACGCTGACTGCATCCAGAGGAAGGCTCGCACTGCACAAAGCTGGACTTCTAGGGGCCCAGAGTGGAACCCCGTCCCCAGAAGGAGCACATGCCAGGGAGAGAGGGTGAAGCAGCCAGAGAAGGAGCTGGAATTCTAGTGGGACAGATAAGAGCCAGAACAGAGTGTGAGCAGTACTCCTCAGAGAACCGAAGCAGCAAGCAGTGATGTGACAGAGTGGCCAGAGAAGGCCCCGGGGACAGCTCTGGGAACATTCTAGGGATGGGCAGTTGGCAGGGAAGCAGCTGGAGCCCCAGTGGGCCTTCTCTGCCAGGGGAGGGGTTTAGGTTGGAAGCACCTACAGTGGGAAGCCATTCGGTGTGGGTTAGGCACAGGAAGGAGCGACTGAAACTGTCTGAGAAAGGTCTCTGGCTGCCAGTGGGTGAGGGAGCGACGGAGATTGTGGGAAGGATAAGGAGCAGTTACAGCAGTGAGCACTCTGGGAAGTCGGGGACCAAGCTGACCCCCTTGCCAAAGGAGAGGAAGAGGACATCTGGGGAGGCATGAGGAGCTGTGATTCTTCCCCCTCAAATGGGGGCCCAGGAAACTATGGCCTCAGGAAAACTGAACCAAAACCAGTGGTCTAAAACCACTTTCTATGAAGGCCCCAACAGCAACTATCTCAGGCTGTACGAGCCAAGTGGTCTGTTGCAACTCGGCATGCGCAATGTTAACAACTGGCTGTGGCTATGTGCAAATAAAACTTTATTTGCAAAAACCGGCTGTAGGCTAGGTTTGGCCCACGGGCCAGAGTCTGTCAACCCCTGACCTACAGCAAGAGCTGAGCATCTTGCTCCAGAAAGGAAGCAGTTTCCGAACTGCACTCCTCACACGGCAGGGGCCGCGGAGGCCTGTCCACGCCAGCGGCAGGTCAGGTGACCATTTCTGAACAGGAAAAGGCATGCAGCGGTTCCCAAAGCCATGTCTCCCCTTCAGCCATGGCCTGTGACTACTACCCATCTGTTGATGGGGGCTCTGGGGGTTCTACAACTTCCCCTAAAGGGGAGAAGGCTGCCCACTCTGGAAAGCCCAGCTGTCTTGCCCTTTCCAGCTTGGTGCGCTGTTGAACAACTCCATCTCGCCCAGCAGACTCGAGTGTGCTCTCTCTCAGGCCTTCAGGGCGTCTCCGAGGTCATGGCCTCACCTTCTAGCCCTCCACCCCAGCTGGGTTCTCTAGAGGCAGCCAGGTTAGGCCTGTGCACTGCTGCCTCCTGGCACAACTGCCCGAGGGCGGGGCCTTTGCAGCCCTGGAGTGCCCAGCCTCGTGGCAGGGCTCTGCTGGCATCTGCAGATTTGAATTACCCACTTGAGCCAAGGTTTCCTGCCAGTTATCCTGTTCTCTCCCTATTTCCTATCCAAGGTCAAGAGACCATGGCTTTTTCAGAAACTGGGGTGAACTCAGTAACTGGACCAATGACCTGGGAGTCCCTTGCCCTTGTGTGTAACCCTAGCCCTTCTTGCTTCAAAAAAGGGGGTGGCCTGGACAATTTCTAAAGAGCCTCTGGCCGAGAATGAACAGCCGCACTAAGTGTCCTGGGCATCTGAGCAGATCTGGAGGTCTGGGGTACAATGGCGCCAAGGGATGGTGGGGTGAGGGCAAGAGAATGGACACTAATGGCGGCAGCAGCAGCACACCTGGGCCCAGGTCTGCCTCCTTGCCCCGGACCCCATGGTCAAGTTCAGCACCCTGTGGTCCTTGGGAGGGTGGAGATCTAATTGGGGGAGGGGGCCGAGGAGGGAAGGCTTTGACAAATTGTTCTGCAGGGGTCACAGAAATCACAACCGCAGCCAAAGCTTCCAAGCGTACCCCTGTGCCCCAGGTCAGGAGCTGGCACCCTACGGGGCAGCTTATGACTCAAATATGGGCAAGCAGGGTCACGTTGAATTCTCCAAGGGATGTTCAAGAAGCCACAGAGGCACAGGCCAGTCTGGAGTGTGGGGAGTCACCAGGCTGGCCCCTGGGGACCATGCCGCCAGCTGGGGGTGCTGCCTGAGATCCCACAGTGTCCACTCTCCTCCTCAGGCAGCTCAGGCCCCAACAACTGTCCCCGGGTGGAATGTTGAGTAGGCCGGGGCAGGGGCCGGCAGGGAGGTTAATGAGCCGGCCTGGGTTTCTGGAAGTTCAAGGTCGGTCTCCCCAATGCCGGCAGAAGCCAGCGCACAGTAGAACCCCTTCCCAGCATCCTCACTTTCAAGCTGACTGTGAGTCTCAGTCACTAACTCACTGACCCAGGCTCCTGGGCCCAAGGCCGCCAGATGTGAAGTCCAGGGCACGCCTGCCGCAGCCCTCGCAGAGAAGGCTCCCCAGCCTGGCGTCCTGCCCTGCGCTCCATGGGGAGGATCCCCGAAATAGAAAAGCACATGAGCGCCGGGCCTTGACCCAGAATGCTCACAGCTCCGCCATCCATCCGGCGCCGCTGGTGGTGTGGCTGCGAGGGCGCGAGCTGTCCTGGGGCCGGTGTCTCTACCTGAGCCCCAAGGACGTGCGTTTCCCAGCGTCCCACTTCCAGAAAAAACCCAGAGCCCACTGCGAACTCTGACCACTCAAACTAAGTGCCAACAGCAGTAACACCCTGTTTCCTGCTGCCCGCGTGTCCACATCTTCACTGGCACCCCAGGTCCCGACGTGGGCAGAGGGCAGACGATGACACTGGCGGCCCTGGAGCCCAGAGCCAAGGGCGGGTCGGGACAGCTGCCTCGCCCGGGGCCTGAGGAGACAACATCCCACGGTGATATCGGGGTGCTGCATGCTGTACGCGGAGAGCGCAGAGATGGGGCCCTGGGAGCTCCACTCCTGCCCCCTGGGCATCTCGGGGCAAGTCCCTGACAAGCGACTCAGCCGTCTGGGTCATCGAGAGGGAGAACGGCTGGGGGTGGGGAGAGAATCAGGCAGACCGACTCACTGGGGCCTCGGGGGCGGGGCCATCCTCGCGGAGCACCGGGACACAGATGAGCAAGGCACGCAGCGCCCTTCCTTCTGCAAACTCTCCTCTAACGCCTGAGCACCCTGCTTTGTCTGGCGCTGCCTGAAGGAGGAAAGTGTCTGCGCAGAGCTGGGGCATCTTCCCGACTCGCGGGAGGCTGAGGTCCGGGCAGCCGGCACTGCGCTTCCCGCACTGCGACCACGGACCCGCCCACTCAGGGGTCAGGGGGTGGCAGGGTGCGGGGAGGGCATGGAGAGCTTAGCTCCAGGAGGGACCCAGCGTCCCGCCTCTCGGGCCCTGCGGGGTCTGGGTGGGACAGCAGGCTGCTCGGTGATCTGCCCATGTCTGTCCTTCAGTCCACAAGCGCCAGGTCCCAGGGCTCCTGCGCATGTGTGGCTGATTTCCATGGGAGCGCCGAGGCTGCCGGGATTGAGCAGCCATGAAAATTCGGCTCAAAGCAAGAGCTGCCTCGGCTCCTGGCTGGCAGTAGGCCCCTGCATGCGGACCCTTCAGAGACCACAGACACCTTCCCAGGAGACAGACGTGGTTTGCACGGTGAAGAGGGCTCATCTGAGGGAGTTGTTTTCACCTGGCGTATTTTTGCGATGCCCTCAACGGGGGCAGATCCTTGTCTTCTAGGGCACCCTGGAGTTTCAGAAACAGACAGGGAGAGGGCGGAAGAACACGGGGCGCCACAGAGGAGGGAGAAGGACTGATTGGGTTCAAGGTGCGACTGTAAAGCCAAGAATGACTCTTTGGCCACACTTACTTACAAAGGGCTCTGAAGGCCATTGGCAAAGAGAGGCCAAGGCCAGAAATGGCGTGAGCAGAGGCGGCTCCTCCAGTGAGGACCGGGTGGCCGCTCCAAGGTCCTATTCTGAGGAAAGCCCTTCCCGTCTACACCCGGTCAAAACCAAAGCCAGAGCAGCAATTGCTAGTCTCTTTTTAAAACGCTGTTGGTGGGTGAGGAGAAGGGAAGAGGACCCCGTAGCTCCCAGCCTGGATACCCACTCTTCTCCCTGAGGACTGAGGGACAAAGTGGCTGAAGAGAGTGTGAAAGAAACGGAGCACGGGCCCGGAGGCAGCGCCCAGCGCTTTCCCTCCAGTCTATGTCGTTGAACAGGAAAGAGAAGCAAGACTACAGGGGCAGCTGGGTGGAGTTTAGAGATCACCTCCTGGAAGATGCCCGCCTGAAAGGCTGGCAATTTGGGGGACACGTTGTTGGCCAAGGAACTACCCCATCCCTGCCAGCCCACCCAACCACCGTGTCTGTGAGGACTGGGTCCCCGGGAAACAAAGCTTTGCAAATGTTCACACAGCGTTGGTGGCAGCCCAGCAGGATAAAAAACAGAAGCAAGATTTCAACAACATTCCCCTACACTTGTGCGCATATCAGAACCCTAAATTAAGGGGAAAGCTCACTTACTGAGCGGGCCCTTGGAATCGGAGGAGCCAGGGCCTCTAGCCATGTGAAATGACATTACCTCAGAGCCCTGAGCTCCCGGTTCTCTGAACAGGAAGGAAGCAGACCCACGGTTCTATAAGAGCCATTTCCTCTCTGCTCTATTAATTTCAGAGATTAAGCAGGCCGCTCCTCCGTGGCCCTTACACTGAGGTAGCAGCCATTGTGTTTGCTGCAGCTCCTGCCCGCGGGGCTAATCTGGGCAGGCTGCTGATATCGCAGGCCTTTTCGGGCAAATTCAACCAACCAATGGCCGTCCTGGCCCTTTATCATCCTGGCTCCTGGAGCTACCACTGGAATCCTTAACTCTGACTCGCAGACCATGGATGATGTCTGGTTCCCAGGGAACAACGTAGGAATTTGTCAAATGAGCTTTGAGAAGGACACCAGGGCCGGGGAGCTGAATGGGGATCCCTTTCTGTGTCCTACTCACTGGCTTCCGGTTCGCAGTGGGACCAGGAAGCGCATGCAATACATCTCGTGCGTGTCATCCCACATTCCTGTTTCTATTAAGAGAAAAAAATGGGCTTCTCTTCCCTCTCTCCCTTCCTCTCTTTCTGGTCGGTGGGAGGGCAGCGCAGAGAGCACTTCCTGCTCTCCCCAAAGCTCATAGGGGGCGAGGTCTGCTCCTCTCCTAGATGCTGTCTAGGTCAGACCTGAGTTCCTTATACGTGGGGTTGGTTCCCTGCCACCAAGTCTGCACAGAGAATTTCAACAACACATCGCACGTTCAAAGTTTCAGATTAGAAGCATTCAACACCCCCCTCCCCCCATAGCCCATTGTCTGACCGATTCCTGGAGCTTTCTGGGCTCCTGCCGGTTTCCCACCATGGCGAAATGGGGAAGCATGCTCTTGATTACAAGCCGACTTTTCCAGTCATCCATTGTTTGACCTGCAATTTTATTCTTGACTCTCCAAGGCGCTTCCCGAGCGACCTAGACACGGGGCTTCGGGAGAGAAAAAGCACACTGTCTTTCAGACACGCAGATGAGACCACCCACCCCGTGAGCTAGAGACTCTCATAGACAGCTTCGGGTGGAGCCAGCCACATTCCTTGTCCTGTCTCTCTCCCACCCCACTCCCTTCGTCGGGCCCCTCCCACCCCCAGGGGCCTGAGGACATTTCTCCCGGGCAGTCGGCTGAAACTCAAATAACACGGGGCTTCCCGGCCCGGGCTGCGGGGCCCAGGGTGGCCTCGCTTTTGTGTGGCGTGCAGCGAGAGCTGGGAGAGGCCTTCGTCCTCTGACAGGCCTCTTATGTGGAGGGCACAGGGGCTGGCCTGGTGACGGCTGACCCCCCCCCACCACAAGACGAATAAACTCAGTGGTCCATACAAGGGCAGCCCCAACTCTGGCCTGGCAGCACCGGCTCAGTGAACAGACTAACAGTTCAAACCTGACAGACAGTGCAGGGCTGCAACGGATGTCGGGAGGGCTCGAGAAGCGCCATGCACTGGTTTCCAAAGAACGGAGCAGAAGGTGATGCGACCCCAACATGACCCGGCCACGACGGAGAAGCAGCCACGACGTGCGGGAAGCTGCTCTTTCACGACATGGCCACGAAATAAGAGCTCTGTGACGGCGTCCACATATGAGGGGACGTTTGCCTCCCATAAACCTCCCTGGCAGCAGTCAGCCTGTCAAATGTCAGTGCACACACTTCTTTGGAAAAATGGAGACGCAGCCATGATTTCCCCATCCTCCAGAGTGCGCCGATGACCTCTCGGGGTGTTATACCGAAAACACGTACAAAGATCCTGAAGTTGGAAGGAAGGAGGGGCTGTACGGATGGCCGTATGAGGGAGAGTTCTTGGGGTTTTCTTTTCGCCTTAGAGATCCCGGCGAAGGACTTAAAGAAGCTGGCAACCAGATGCCACTGGGCACAGACAAAAAGGCCCCAACAAAGGTCTTCTCTCTTTGTAGCTGCAGGCCCAGGAAAAGGGCAGCCTACCGACACAGAAACCACTCGAATTCAGTTAAGCATCACAGAAGAAACTGCAGTCCCACTCCTTCCCCGGGTGCGGGCCAGCACCCCACCTGGCATCACTGGAAGACGAGTGGGCACGATCACTACTGCCCAGCAGCAATGAGGAGCCCAACTTCCCCAATGTCAATGAAGGCCGAGTGGGGACGTCCAGACCCAGGTGGCAGAAAGGAGATGCCGGAAATCAGCAGAGGAAGTCAGAGAAAATGGCAGCTCTAAATAAGACCTACTATCATAACATATATCCCAAATGTCCGCGTTTCGATAGAAAAGTCGCTCAGTCTACTCAGAAGCAGGAAGATCGCAACGAGGTGCCAACACAGGCCACAAAGGAGTCAGAATCATCTACAAGGACTTTAAAGCCGTGATCATTAAAACAGTTCAACCAAAAGTGCACACATTGTTGAAACAAATGAAAATAATAAAGTCTCAGCAGATAAATAGATAATATAAAGAAGAAGGAAACAGAAATTCCAGAACTGAAAAATACAATAATTAAAATAAATTTAATGAAGGGGCTCAAGGGAATGGGGCCAACGGAAGGGACAGAGTGAAAATTAGAACAATAAAAACTCCCCCCGCTGGACAACAGAAAGAAAAAAGAAACTGGATAAAATGAATAGCATCTCAGGGACATAAGGAACTATAAAGATTCATGTCCCTGGAATCCCAGGAAAGAGAGAAGTGAGAGACTATGACTGAAAAAGCATCCCAAGAAATAATGAGTGAAAACTTCCCCAATTTGACATTAGACATAAACTTGACAATTCAAGAAATGGAGTGAATTTCTAAAAGCATAAATACAAAGAACCCCACACCAAGAGCATCATCAAACTGCTAAAATGTTAGGGGAAATCTTGAAAGTGGCGAGAGAAAAGAGACCTTACCTGCTCCTGGATCAGAGATGTAAACATAGGAAGAATGACGTAAACTCTTAGAAGAAAAAAGGGAAAATCTTCATGAAGTTGGTCTTGGCAATGTGTTTTTAGATATGACACCAAAAGTATGAGCAACAAAAGAAAAAGCAGATAAATTGGACTTCA
The DNA here is from genome assembly GCA_004024925.1 of Scalopus aquaticus. NCBI lineage: Eukaryota > Metazoa > Chordata > Mammalia > Eulipotyphla > Talpidae > Scalopus > Scalopus aquaticus. The sequence goes on from PVIJ01018960.1 coordinate 19,085, forward strand.
TCGAAGTTAAAAACTTTTCTGCATCCAAGGGCGTTCTCAAGAAACTGGAAAGACAACCTATCAAATGGAAGAAAACATTTGCAAATCTAGATCAGGTAAGAATCTAGTATCTAGAATACATAAAGAAATAGTATGACTCCACAATAAAGAGAAAAGCGATACAGTCAAATATGGGCAAAGCTCTTGAAAACACATTCCTCCAGCAGAGATACAATTAAAAACAACAAGCACACGCGATTGTTCTCCATAGGACCAGGAATTAGGGAAATGCAAATCAAAACTGGCACAACCACTTCCTTACCACTAGGATGGTTACCATAAAAAAAAAAAAAAAGGAAAATAACAAGTGTTGAGAATACGGAAAAACTGGAACCCTCACATATTGCTGGTGGGAGAATGTAAAATGTTAACCGTGGGAAAAAGTCTGGCAGTTCCTCAAAAGGTTAAACATGGAAATGCCTTCTGACCCTACAACAGTACCCGCAGGTATATTCCCCAAAGAACTGAAAATAAGTACCCACACAAGCCCTCCACACCACGTTCACAGCAGCACTGTTCACGATAACCAAAAGGTGCACACGCCCAAGTGCCGTCAGTGTATAGGTGGCAAAGCAAATTTTGGTCTTGCTGCCCGCACCGTGGGCTGTTCTCTAGCCACGGAAAGGAGAGAAGCGCCGAGCCCCGCTGCCACAGGCAAGAACCGTGGCAATGATGTGCTCAGTGAAAGGAGCCCATCACGAAAGGCCAGAGTGCAGGATTCCATTTACAGGGAATATCCAGAATTGGTAAATCCATAGAGACAGGAAGCAGATTGGTGGCTGCCAGGGGTTGGGGAGAATGGGGAGTAGCTGCTTACTGATGATGGGGTTTTATTTGTTGGTGATGCAAATGTTTAGGAACTAAATAAAGATGATGGCTTAGTACACTGTGAATGGACTAAGTACCACCCAATGGGTATGCAAATTTCATCTTTAAAAAAAATGACAAAACCGAATGCTGGTGATGATGGGAGAAACTGCTCACTCAGACATTGCCAGTGGGGAGGGCCAACAGCACAGCCACTTTGGACACCTGTTTGGGAGTTTCTTTAAAAATGAAACATGCAACTGCTATGTGACCCAGCAGGTTCGCTCCTGGGTATCTATCCCAGAGTAATAGAAAATGTATTCACACAACAATTTGCGAATGAGTGCTGACAGTAGCCTCCTGCTAGCACCACCCAGAAATCCTTAAATGCATGAATGGTTAAACGAACTGGCATGTGATACCACGGAATACCACTCAGTATAGCAAGACGTGCTTGGATAAATCTGCAATTACGCCGAGTTAAAAAACAAATAGTCCCCCAAATTTACGTACCGTGTGACTCCATTTATATAACATTCGTGCAAGGATTAAGGAGCAGGTGGGAGTGGGAAGGAAGTAAATGTGTTGATAAATGGGCGACAGGAAGGATACGTGTAGTGATGGAATATTCCACACCTTGTAGCCCCACTGTGAGATACTGTATTATGGTTTTGCCAGATGCCATTACTAGGCAAAATTGGGGAGAGAGTATATGGGATCTCTTTGTATAATTTTTCATAATTGTGTATCAATCACAATGATCTCAAAACAAAAGTTCAATTACAACCACATTGATCATATCTTTGAAGCAGAAAAAGCACTTGATAAAATTCAACACCCATTCATAATAAAAATTCAGAAAATCAGAAATAGACACTATTTCCTCAACTTGATAGAGAAAATCTACACCAAACTTACAGCTAACATCACACTTAATGATTAAAGACAGAATGCTTTTCCTCTGAGACTGGTAAAGGTAAGTCTTAGAGGAAAGCAAACATCCAAGGTAAAGATGTTTGTTCCTTCACTGTTAGTCAACAGAGTGTTGGAAGTTCTAGCTAGTTCTTCGTTCAGGGAAGGCCATGAGGGAGAAGGCACACACATTGGAAGAGAAGAAGTAAAACTGTCTCTGTTTGCATCTGACATGATAATCTACGTGGAAAAGCTCAAGGAATCTACAAAAGAAGGCCTAGAACCACGAAGCGAGCTCAGCACAGTCTCAGAATACAAGCTCAACATACAAAGATCAGTTGCATGTGTACATACCAGCAATGAACCCACAGACACTGGGATTTAAACTACATTACCATTTACCACTGCATAAAAAAATGCTCAGGTGCAGATCAGGTAAAACATGTACATGATTTATATGCTGAAAACTACACAACACTGCTGAGGGTAAGCAAAGATCTATATGACTGTTCATCAGTTGGAAGACTTGACATAGTAAAGATGTCAGTTTTTCCAAATCCATAGACTCAACCAATTCTAGTGAAAATCCCAGCAAGATTTTTTTTGTAGACAAAGACAAGATTATTCTTTATGTGGTAACAACATTAAATTTATGTTGAAAGGCAAAGGAAGTAAAAGAGCTAAAATAATTTTGAAAAAGAAGAATAAAATGGAAGGTATCAGTCTACCCAGTTTCAAGACTTAATATAAGACTACATCAATCAAAATTGCATAGTGTGGGCAGACAGACAGACACACAGATAACTGGAACAAAACAGAGAACCCAGAAATAGACCCACACAAACATGTCCAATTCATTTCTTACGGAAGTGCAACATCAATTCGATGGAGAAATAGCATTTTAAACACGTGCTTCTGGGGCACTCGAACATCTATCTACAGGCAGAATACAAATCCCTACCTAAACTCTTATACAAAAATAACTCAGAACAGACTCTAAACGTAAGACCTAAAACTATAGAAGTTTTAGGAAAAAGTCAGAAAATCTTTGGGATGTAGAGCAAGGCAAAAAGTTCTTTCTTAGACCTGACACCAAAAGCACGACCCATACAAAGAAATGTTGATAAACTAGACTTTATCAAAAGTAAAACCTTTTGCTCTGTGGAAGACCCCACAAATAGGCTGAGAAAACCAGCTCCAGGCTGGGCCAGAATATCTGCAAACCTCATATCCAAAAAAGGCCCAGTCTCTAGAAGAGGTGAAGAATTTCAAAAAATCAATAGTAAGAAAAGCAACTAATCAGAAATGGGGCAAAATCCTCGAAATGACATTCCACTGAGGAGCTTACACACATGGCAAATAAGCATATACAGGGATGTTTAGAATACATCATTCGCCACTGAGCTGGCACCACACACCTACCAGAAAGACCTGCAAAAGTGGCTCACTCGACATTGCTGTGGGACACGAGGGACAGCGACTCTGGGAAACGGCTTGGTCATTTCTTGTCAAGTGAAACAGCAACTCTCGTGTGAGAGCGACTGCGCCGCAGGGCACAGTTCCCAGACAAACAAAAATTGATGTCCACATAAAAGCCTGCAGCAATGTCAATTTCCTGGTGGAAATCGGGGTGGACCCCTAATTTTGATAGTGTCCAGTTATTATATGAGATGTAACCATCAGGGGCCTCTCTGACCCATGTTTGCAACTTCCGTGTGTCTGTACTGATCTCAAAGGAAGACGTTCACCCCTGTGTGATAGAGCTTGGTGTCCAGACACAAGGACGCTGATTCTCCCTGGTGCTTCTGGGACGTGTCCTATGTAGCATTTTTTTCAAGCAATTTATAAGAGTGTGTGAAGCTTTTTATATTTTTTAAAAAGCTATTCTTATTCCCAGCAGCCAAGGTGTGGAAACAGCCTGAGTGCCCCAGGACAGACGAGTGGATGAAGACGTGGTCTACATACACGGTGGGATACCACCCGGCAACCGAACAGATGGACTCTCGCCACTTGCCACAACATGGAGAGAGCCGGAGGGGACGACGCAAAGCGAAATAAATCGGAAGGAGAAAGACAAGTATCGGATGGTTTCACTCATATGTAGAATATAAAGAACCGAGCAAAAGAACAGACAAAACGCAACCACAACAGTCTAGAAACCTGACTGTAGAGTCCACCCTCCCAGGGCGGGAGGGGAGGGGGTGAGAGCAAAGGGGGAGGGGCCCATGGGTTGTGGTGGAGGTCTGTGGGTGCCTTGGTGGTGGTGTGGAGTGGTATGGGGATCTGCATCTGAGGAGGGGTGAGCCTGTACCCCGAAATCAAATACAGTGTTGTCAACCAATGTCACCTCATTCAAAAATTTAAAAGAAAGCTAAACAAACAATGCCCAGCCCCATGCTTTTTGAGAGTCTCAGGGGTCAAGTCTGAGGCCTCAAGTGTCGGCCTTATTCACGTCCCACAGTGAGGATGCACTGGCACGGGGCACGCAACGCCGCCAACAAGAAGCCTGGGCGTTTGGAGTCTGCGTGTGGAAGGGAGGCCAGATCGCCCTTCAGGGCTGGAAACAGAAAACCTACAGACATCAAACAAGCTACCCATTCAGTCCTAGAGAAAAGAGGCAAAAGAAAAAAATGCTGCTTTAGCTTTTAAAGATTCCACTCCACCGATTTCTTGCCCTGCCCCTCTGAGGCCCCCAACAGCCAACGTAAAGGGGACAGGTGGGGGCAGTGGGCAAAGCCTCCGGAACAAAGGCCCGATTCTCTGATCCGCAGCAGTAGCCTCCTGGCCCGCCACCAGTCCCTGCGCTTGGGGACCGCCCTGCCTGGGGCCAGGGCCCGGAGCCAAGGGTGGTGGGGCCTGGGACGCCAGCGCGATCCCCGCCTGGGAACTGACTCCGGCAGCACCAGAAGGGGTCTCCCCACCTCGCCACAGCTGCCCCTGCTCGGACGCTCCTTTTCCTCTTTCCCTCTAGAGAACCTGGCCCGGAAACAGCCCCGGGCAGACTTTGCAGTGGGCAGCGGGGCTAAGCCACCACGCCGCGTCTGCACCCACGCAGGCCTGCTCCCTCCCAGGCCCTGTGCGAGCACCTGTCCAGGAAGCCTGCACCCCCGTGAAGAGAAACCCGGCCCGGACACATTTCTCATGCAAGCATAATCCAGGACTCCGGCCGACCGACGGAGCCCTCCACCTGTCACGCTGCGCTTGGATTTCAGCCTCATAAACTCCTGTCAGTTCAACTTTCTAGCTCACACTGTATCCACGTTGGCTTGATAGTGAAAGAAGACGCCCCCCGCCTCAAGCCTGCCGACCGGGGTGATGCGTCGCTCTGTGGCTCGGGTGGGTGAGGGGTGTGCTCACATGGCAGTGACCCGGCAGAGGCCTGGGGCCCTGTCTGTAGCCCCAACCGCACCGCAAGAGGAGACCAGAGAGCACAGGGCCTGCAGGGTTATGCCCCTCCTGTGCGGGTGAGGGCCCTGGACCTGGCCTCTTGCTTCTTCGACCAAGAACTGCCAGACAGACCCCTGATGTCCATCTCAAAGTGCCAGTTGGGGCCGGCTCTACCTCGCTGCCACCTGGCTCTGGCATGAACAGAGTAAGGAAGCGAGGACCCTGACCGAAGGCAGAAAGGAAGGGGGCACGAAGGGTGGCGGGAACAGCCCGAAGGCCTTTCGCGGCCTTTAAAATTGCCAAGGAACACTAATCCAAAAGGATACATGCACCCGTATGTTCATTGCGGCACTGTTCACAGTAGCAAAGGTATGGGAGCAACCCAGACGTCCAAAAATAGATGACTGGATCCAGAAGATGTGGTCCATATACACAATGGAGTACTATTCAGCATTCAAAGAAGATAAACACATGCAATTTGCAGCGACATGGATGGAATCAGAGGGGATCATACTCAGCGAAACAAGCCAGAAAGAAAGAGAAAAATATCAAATGGTTTCACTTATAACAGGACTATAGGGAAACCAAATGGGAGAGAGACACTTGGGGGGGGTGGGGGGAGAGGGAGGATAAGGGCTCAAAATGGAGTAGAAAA
>PVIJ01018961.1:0-24882 GCA_004024925.1 Scalopus aquaticus
GGGGGGGTGCTGGGTGGAGGGGAGGATAAGGGCACAAAATGGAAGAGAGGAGAATACAGGGGACCATGGAGATGGATCACGGGTGAATTGGTGGTGGGCTGCCCAAGGGGAATACAAAATGTAAAAGATATAAATAACAATAAAAAAATTATAAAAAAAAACAACTCTGTTTAATGTGTTCCTTCTCATAAACCTTCATATAGTCTCTCAAGTCTATAAAATTTACTTTATAGCTAGTTTATCAACTTAAAATATGTTTAAGTGATTATAAAATTGTATGATTGATATTTTTTACATGTGAAAAACCTGTAGCATGTGTAACCAGAGTGAATAAAATTGGATCAAGGAAAATAATATGATTGACAGCATTCAGGGAAAAAATACCAGTAACCACTAAAAAAAGAAAAAAAAAAAGAATGAAGTGCTCATGCATAAGCAGATAAGAAAGAATAAAATAAAGGTATAAAAATCAGAATCAGAAAGCAAAACAATAGAAAATGCACAAAACTATTAAAATGCAAAGCACTATAACACTCCTTTACCATTGTTTACCTCCAACACTGCAATAGAAATTTTTTTCCAAGGATCTTTCTTACAAGAGCCCGGTTCACAGTGGCAGGGTCAAAATCTTCCTCTTAATTCTCCATAGTGCAGGATATGTATGTGTACATACATACATTTGTATACCCAACAGTGCTAGTAAAACCCAAAGAGGGAGGAGGAATATGCCAGAAAAACATGAGGAAAGTCAGATGTTAGAATGCAAATGGTGCTGAACTGACTAGGAAAATACAACAGGGCAACCCACACCTTGAAACACAAGAGATAAGAATGTCCTTTTCACCTGAAGAAGTGTCAAGTGTAGGGTCATACATTTCTCGAATGAATGGGAATGGGGTAAACATTAAGGAAATGAGTTGAAAGAAAAACTCAGGTGACCTGAGCAGATTGTGCCTCTTCCCTACCACTTTCTCTGTGAAGCATAGCAAGAAGAATGTTAGTGTAATTTTTCTTGACTCTTAATAATTGCTTTGCATTGAACTCAATGTGAAAATCGGTATGTGCCCATTAAGGTCATCTTAACCAAAGTGCAAAGCTTGACTAGAGATCTGGTAACAAGTTGTAGGATGTCATTCCTTTATGTGATTGGCAAATTGGCCATTAATGGCTCCAAGGTGACTAAGCCTTATTGAACAAACTAAAAAGTAATAATTTTGAAATTTACCTAACTATAAACCCGTGATATGCCTTTATCAAAAAAGGAAATCTCTGCTGTGTACATTGTCCAGAAGAGTGACCACACACTGATCCTAATTAGTTACTCATTGTTGTGCACTGTTCTTATTGTTCATGGTTCTGTTGGAGAATATTTGTCACTTGTTACTTAATGACTATAAACTTTAAGATAATCCAACTATATTACTCATTGAATATACTTCCCCCAAGACCTTTTTTGTGAAGAAGACCATTCCACACAGCCAATAGAGATATTTTTATCTAACATATCTGTGTTTTAAATTAACAGATGGGAATTCTGGGAGATTATCTAGGCATTGTGAGTGAGGTGACATCACTCAGTCATTCCCACTCTGTCACCCCAATGAAACTTACAAGTGAACTTATTACATTGTGTTCTTTATTTTGATCTTATAATCTATATGCATGTTAACTCCATAACCAATGGAGATAGTTATTGGTATTTTCTGTGGGTATTTTGAGTAGTTATTTATCAAGGAACTACAACGTGACATGTCTTAACATAACTAGTCTGATAGCCTTTTTAAATCACCTGTTTTCTGCCTCCCTTTCACTCTCCTGTGTCACCTAATTTCTGTTCTTCATAATCACCTAGCCTTCCTTCCAGCATCCAAATATGAAATTGTCAGTTTGCCGACATAGCTCTTAAAAAATCACATCTAACGTATCCCATCCTCACATGACTGGAGCTCTTGTTTGAAGTCCTATCAATTTATATGTGACTATATGAAAATTGGTACTCTATTTTTCTCATTTAAATGAGAACTGTGATTTACATCAGGTAGGGCTTTATTATTTTACTTACATTTGCTTTTAGGATGGATTCTGCAGTTTATCCTTTTTGCAAAAAATTTAAGAGGAAAATTGTAAGTATCAAACATTATGATAACACTTCACAAGTAGTAGGGGGAAGAGTGAAGGAAGCTGTCCTGGGATGGGAAGCCCTTGGTCTGACATAGCTGTGTCTCCGGCATATCTTAGCCTTTAATATAAGAGTTTTTATGCACCATACTGCTTATCTGTGTGTTCACAGGTGTGTGAAAGACTATCATCTGCGGAATAAAACACCCCGTGGCACCATGACAATAAAAAGTGGTGACTCTCATCTATCTTTGCCTAAGGAAAAGAAGGCCTGAGAAAACATAGAAATAGAACATGGAAAAGAAAGAAAAGGCCACAAGCAAAGTTTAAATTGTTTCCAATTTGGGTCAGCGGAAAGGGTACACCCCACACAGAGCTAGGAGGCATTGCCCTTGCAATCCAGCAAGTGCGCCTATAGGTGTGACAAGATGGGTTGGCGCAGGCCCTGGATGGTACAAATGTACTTGTGGCCTGAATTAAGGAAACAGAAAGCCACATTAAAAAAGCAAGATAAGAACCTAATCGCATCTTTCTGGAAAGAGAGAGAAAGATATTGTTAATAGAATAGATTAGAGGGAAAGGACAAAAGTACAAAGAAATATCCTGAAGAGGAGACAAATTCCCTTTAAACACAAAATTGAGGAATCCAGTTCTGAAGGATAATTTTGGTCAGGTGGGCTGAGTGTTCATTTATTTTGCTGCTATATTAGATTTACTATCAATACTATGCAAAACTTTCACTAAGCAGGTTGAGATCTTTTTTGATAAGGGTAAGAAATATTTTACCCTAAAAAGGGTTATGCATGATGGTCTAAACTCTTCCAAACCCTTTTTCTTTATTAAGACATTAAGTCAATTAAAGTCCACACTGAAACTCAAGATTCTTCTCTCATTAAGTTAATGCCACTTTCAGAACAAGGCATGTGAGGATGAACGGATGAGGACAACACATTCTTCCCAGCATCTCCTTCTGACCGTTCCACAGCATTGTTGCCTCAGTTTCACCGCAAGCAGCTAGAGTCATCGTAACCAGGGTGCGGGGGAGATCTGATTGGTATTATTTCATTTAGTAGGACAGTAGCCACCTGAACAGACAGACAACCAAAATCAGATCTGATCTGAAGCAACACAGCTTCTCCTCAGCCCCTGAGCCTCTTTAGACAAGATGTCAGAGACCCTGCATCCTCTTTCAGGGATTTCATCAATTCAGAAATGGTGAAAAACACAAGTTACCAGACATACCAGATAAACTAATGTATTGAAGGGCATTGATTTCCTTGTACCTAGATTGCTTATGCTTTTGAGTCAAGCGTTGTGAGTAGAAAAGGGAGGTACATTGTAGAAACAGTGGGGTGTAATGGTTTCACTGCAGTCGAGTGAAGTTTATATCATACTGAGGAGTATTCAAAAGAAAATGTTCTATACATGTGCAGAGTGGACACATTTTACCAGGTTTCTTCCTCTCCACAATTTTACCTTCCCAAACTTGAATTTATAGGCTTAGGTTTCATAGTGTAATTACTGGGTTTAATATCAGAGAAGAGAGCAGCTTTGGTTTTGAAAGGATGTTTGGTGTTTCTTCAAGGGAAATAATCTCTAATGCAGTTTCATTTTCTTTTCATTTTCACTAGGGTGGGGGCAATGAATACTGATGTTTATGGAGTTTAAGGGTCTGGCAGCATTGGAAACTGCAGAACTTTGTTTATCCAGAGTCCAGTTTCAAGCCAGCGGGTGCCAATGCAAACTTCTCTGACTGCCATGCCAAAAATGCCACCCTGTCTTGGAGGAGTCGCCTTCCCGACCTGGGTGAGGCACTCAGAGCCAGCTCAGTTTGTAGCTGAGCTACAGAGAAAGCCATTCTAAACCATTCTGTCTCAAGCACAGGATTTTAAAAATGCACTTTTTATCAGATTTTTCTCCTATTTTGCCTCATATATATTTTTTTTTTAATCACAGCAGGAACCTGCCATCACCAGCAAAGCAGATTGGCTGTGTCCTCTACTAACATCCTCCTTTGATTCATGTCTCCAGGAAAGAAAGCCCCATCCCCTTCACTTACTCTCTTGTCTGGCTCTCTATGCACCCACTATTACTACAGTTACAGCATCTGTCCCCCAACTGGGAAGGAAGCTTTAGCTCATCAGGATCACCTGCATATCTGCTAACTGTGGGTGCCATCAGAAATGCGATGTTGTCAGCACTTTCTTTCCATTCTTGAGACATTACATCTCTATAGCCCTTGGGGTGTTTCATTCTAACAGCTGGAAATTCCTGATTTTCAATACAATTTGCTTCTTCCTCCTCATATTGCTTAGTAGCAGGGCCAACTTTGTAAGGCAGTTTTTAATGAGCCCATAGCCAGTGTGTTAAATATGCTAGTTGAGTTTTTCCATAAAGCTAAGTTAATATAGCATGATTGTTTTCTTAGGCACCCTGCGGGGAGTAAGGAACGTAGAGAGTATGCAAAGTGGGGGTGTACAATTGATATAGTTGGTATATTGCCAAATTTACCCAACTTTCAGGACCCCCCACAACAGTGAGCTGATGGTCTTCATGTTAACTAAGCTTTCTAAAATAAGGAGCTCATCTACAAACTGGAGCCAAGAGGGACTAGAAATTCAAGTGTAAGCCTTTGGGAAAGACTGCCATGCTGGGAAAGGTTAACTCTTAATAAATAGTAAGACTAAGATCTATGCTTGCAACTTTCTCTGCTAGCATTCTTGTCACTGCAGACCAATCTCAGAAAATCACCACAAGACTACTTATGATAGTAGTCAAATGTAGTCATAAGAATGAAAGGGTCATATTTGTTTTTTTTTTCTGCAGTTTGTGTTGCCTGTGATTTTTCCAGGACCTAGTTTGCTGCAGATTCGCAAATGCTGGGCTTGTTTCTGGTTGTTGCTGTGCGATCTTACAACTCAGTCTTATAGAGCCAGTCAGTAACTATTTGTCAGTAAACAGAACAGTTAATCTAAGCTCAAAACTTTAAAACTATTAAGTGAGAAGAAAATATTGAACTTTTTAAAAAATCTGGTGCAATAACCACATTAAATCCTAAACTCTGAAGTGAGACTACTTGAATTTCAGTGCCAGCCATATATTAGATACACAACGTAGGGCACGTGTCCTAATCTCTCTGTGGCTCAGTTTTCTTATTCGTAAAATGGGTCATAATAATATTTACTAATTTTATTAGAATACAAAGTAATTGGGCCTCCCCGGTGGCGCAGTGGTTAAGCGCTGCGCTGTGGAGCTGTCAGCAGCGGCGACGCGAGTTCGACACCCGGCCAGGGAGAATCCCACATGGCGCGGCAGACCTCTCCTGCCTCTCCCGCTGCTCCCCTCAGTCGTGTATTTCTGATCTGCCTGTTCTGCTCCCTGCTCTGTCTCTGGTGGATCCTCTCGCCGCCCCATGCCTCTGGCCTGTACCCCAGCTTGTATGTATAAATAAAAAATAAATCTTTAAAAAAAAAAAGAATACAAAGTAATTGAGTTAAAATCTGTAAAATTTTGGTACTTGGTACATAATAACTGTGCCTAGATATTTATTAAATATTGATATTATTCCCTTGTCAGATTCAAAAGCACATATATAGAAAACATATATTGTACAGAAAAACTGAATTTATAACTAATAATATCATAGTAATTCACTATTCAAATTAAAATAAACTATTGGAATGTAAGCATTTGCAGTTTGCCAATGATGCCAATTTAAACTTGGATAAAGTTTGAAGTCAAATTGACAAAGGTATTATTTATTTTCTTATATATTTTACTTAACCAACAAGAGATTTTGTTGAATGACTTTGTGTTGCTTACATTATCAATGTGAAGACTGGTAAACAAATCTAAGGAAAAGGCAAAAGTCAAGAAAAGTATACAGCAGAGGTCATACAAGAGAACAATCAGGTTGAGAACCTGCTTTTCATAGTCCAGTGTTGGACACTGTCTCCCATTTTCTCTGCCTGACTCTTAAATCTGCTGCAGCCTCTGAGAATATGCTTTCTGCATTGCCATGCCTTTTGAGTATTTCTATATGACGCAAAATCACTGGCAGGAGCATCTGATGTGCTAAATATGAGCCACAGTCTTCCTGCCAAGGAGTTGAAATAGATATATCTGCCTACTTCAGGCGTAGTCAGAGTTGGGGTCTTGTCTCTATGAAAGCCCCTGAGGGAGTCCCACCTTGTAGGAAGGCAGTTCCAAAAAGTGGCAAATGTCCATCATATGCGTTACTGCTCAGTTTTCTTATCTGTACAGTGGAGATTATAATATCCATTTCAAATTCTTACCTTTCACAAAGTATTTCATTCCAATATGCTTTTTAACATCCATTATTAGGATTAAATGAAATGATGCTTGTGAGATACTATACATCTTGGTACTTCTATGTTTTTATCTACTTGTTCTGCGACAATTTCTGCAATTCCTAATCCTGTATCAATCCAACTATCCTTTCCCACAACTCCAGCTCTGAGACTGTTGAGTATTGCTGGAAAAATTAATAAAATCATTCCAACTGATTCTGTCACAAGTGAATAGTTGCCACACTCAAAGGACCCTCAGTGCTTCTCATATGCATTGCCCATTTTCTCCCATTCTCCCAAGAAAATGTATTAACAGTCTCCTTTAAAGAAGAAAGAAGGAGCTTCACCTTCTTCCCCTCCATCTACCAACTCATCTACATCCAACAAAGACTGTCAGTTCCAACTGTAACATTGGCAAACTACATGAATTAAATTTCTGCAATCTCTTTTCCTCATCTATAAAATGGATTTATATAAGAAAGCCTACTGAAAGAGACTATGGTGAATACTAAATCAATCAATATCTTTAAAATGTTTAATACAGTGTCTAACATATAGTCATCATGCAATAATATGGAGATTTTTTTTCAATGAGAGTGTTGTAAAATATTTTTGTCGTGAAATTTCAATATACTCATGAAATTTCAATATATTTTCTAGTTATCAAGAAATGGGTTTCTAAGCACCTAGAACATCCCAGAAATTTTAAGGATTTAAATAAAAAAAGACTATTTAAAGAGTAACCTAGATTTTGTTTCTGTTTTATGGAATATTTGGGGACTTGCAGTTGTAAAGCTATGGCACCTATGGAAAAGAAAGATTATTTTCCCCTTTATATCAATATCAAAAAAAGAGAAGCAGTAAATATGATATGAGACACAGCAATTGTTCATGGTTAGCAAAGCTCTATATATTTTTGAGGTATTGTTGACAAAATGTATATGAGACCATAAATTATTGGTCAAGAGTAACATGTCTAACGACATGTTAAATAATTACAAATTTCTGAAAAGTTTAATCTGTAGCTTAAATTTTTATTTGAATAGTTTCAGTACTTTTATTTCAGTCACACAAGTTCTATTTCCTGTCAAAATTGATTTGTCTCTATCTTCCTTCAAACTCTTTACAAGTATGAGATTCAACCATATAATCTTATATCTAAAAGATGCCTTATAAATCAACTAGTCAAATCTCCTCATGAGGAAACTGAGGCTCACAGAGGTAAAGCAAGAAGCCCAAGACCACAGTGATGTTCAGAGGTAAAGGCAGGCTTCAGATCTAGGATTTCTGTTGTTTTCTCCACTTAGTTCTGTAGAATGAAAGAATTATGTTAAAGTTGCTGAGGAAGTGACAACAGTCATCACTTTTAGATTTTTTGCTTGCAAGGTTTGCTTGTGTAATACTGTTTATTTCCTTTCAGATATCATATCTGCAACCCAGGTACCTGTCACTAGGTGAATAATGGTGCCTAGACTGTGGTAGTCCCCGTAAGAGGAAACGGTTTCCACAAATAGACTGTTTGATTTTAGTACCTGCTTCTAACGTCTGTGTGTATGTTTAATTTATTTTGCTACATTTGTTATTTTAACCTTTTTCTGTTTTAACACTCACAATATATTATAATGTGGAACTTTTTCATTGAAGGAATATTACATTATAACATTATATAAGTTTCAGGTGTTTAAGGTTGAGATTCAACATGTATATATACTATATAATGTGAAGCTTAAAGAAATATAATGCTAGCCACAGATAAATATAATCTTCAATCACTAATAGTACATGCAAATATCAATCTTGACCTTCTGCTCAAATAGAAAACAATATTCAAGTAACTTTGAACTTAATCTTGGAGTACACTGGGGTAAATAGACATTGAGTCTAGCATTTGGGGACCTTTCGTTAAATGCATTTAATCATTTTGTGAGATTCCACTGATCTTTTTATAGCTCATGAGAAATATCAAACAAGTTACTGAGTTCCCAACTCTGTTACCTTATTTTAAGAAAAGGAAAAAGTGGTTTGGTAAAAAAATATGTAAAAATAGATTTAGTTCTTTTAACAACCCTGTAAGTTTTGTTAATACTTATATTTCATCTGGAGGAGACTAAGACACAGAAAGGTTAAGTAATATTTTCAAAAAATAAAACAACTGAGACTTGAAGCCACACATAAGGGCCCCAAAGTTCACATTCTTAACCACACCACCTAGAACTCTGCAGAGTTACAAAGTAACTTTAAGAAGAATGGCGAGTTCTTGTTCTCTTCCACTTGAAATGTGGAAAATCCAAGATTTTAGAAGATTTTGCAGTCAGCTAGGTCATCCTTAAACTTACTTCAAATTCAGAGAACAAGTTTTTACTCTATTTAATAAATTATGCATTATTTAAAATCATATATTATTAATACTACATACTTTATAATACAAGGAAGCAAAATATTATGGAGTTTCAAGAAATGTATATAGACTACACATGTGGTTTTGTCAAGGCTATCTTACATTATATTGCATTGGGGTATGTATTCACTTTTTATTAATGGATTGTTTGAAGGTTGAGGGCAATTAATCATGCTTCATGAAAAAATTATATTACGAGGAATAAATTCTGAAAAACAACATAAGCAGAGAGAAAACAGTATATAATCAACTAAACATACAAAATGGCTGGTGTAAAATATGCATAAGAAAATGCATAATTTTTATGGTATAGTGTTAAGGTTTAAAAAAAAAACAAATAGCATATTCTAATTGCTATGATATTTGTTGCTCTTACATAGCAGAATCATGCTTTTGTCATTTTTCTTCCCATTTTGTTAGTACCCAGGATCTATAAGCATCATCATTATCAGCAAATTTTTCTAACATATGTAATTAGCCCTGGTGCCCTACCCACACTGACAAGCATATTAGAAGACAACATCCTGAACTTAACAAATCAGTATCAAATGTTCTTCTCTATATTGGGCTTAAGCAATCCAGAAACAATGACGTGTGCACATTGTTCTCCCAATTGCCCAACTAGGTCCCAAAATGGAGGCTGCCCAGAGACAAATAAGATGTTGATTTCTACTCAGATTATTGACCCACTGAGGGCTCTGTGTCCCAAAAGCCTCAGATCAGGGGGACACTGGGCCATATCAGTACACAGAGATCAAAGTATGTGGATACAATGCCAATATTGCTGTCCTGATATTTCAGTCACCACTTTATATGAGAATGAGAACTGAGGTACCAAACATGACAAAAGCTGAATCAGGAAACTATGAGGATATATGCCCTAGAGTCTGTGGATTTTAGTCCTAGGTGTGGAGAGTACAGTGGAGAAGAGAAGGAAGTTGAAAGTTATGAAAGATAGAAGAGAAGGGGGAATGGGCAAGAAGTGATATTTGGCATCAACAAAGAGAAGGTTGTGAAGGTGTGTTCAGTTCAGGGAGGATGGACTCCAACTCTCTGATCTCTGCAGCAAGAAACTAATGATTCTACTACAGTGGAACAGGTTGTCCTCTAGTCTCCCTGAAAACGTCCGTTGAGATTTGATTTTTTAAAAAGATTTATTTGTTTATGCATGCAAGAACTGGGGTGTAGGCCAGAGGTAGTTTGGTGAGAGGATTCACCAGAGACAGAGTGAGGAGCAGAGCTGGTGAATACCGAAGTACACTGCTGAGGGGAGCAGCGAGCAAGGCAGGAGCGGTCTGCTGCGCCATGTGGGAAGCTCCCTGGCCATGCTGCGGTGGCTGCAGATCGTTTCATAGTACTGAGACTTAACCCGTTGCACCACCAGGGAGGCCCCAAGATTTGATTTTTTCATAGGTAGGTGAGAGGCAAGTCTGAAGTCATTGTTTGGTGAGATTATTGCTCTTAGATTCTCTTTTTAACCTGAAGGGATTAAAAAGAAGAGTCAATCTTTGACTCTTTCTGGGAAGTCTATATTACTAGTTAGTTTTTATCTCCAGAAAGAGTCAGAGGGGTACAAACATTGAGTAAAACCCAAAGCCCAGAACCTCTGCCTATTTTAGATCCAATGTACACTCAAAATGCCTCCTGTATTTGCTCACCATGAAAATACTTCATTTTCATTTTACAATTGAGATGAGACTTAGAATGGTTTTGCCTTTGGCAATGCATCATGTAATTTTTATTTCCACTAAATAGCTGTGCCTTCTTGTACCCAAATTTTGATAAAGATAAGTACATGAAAGAGAAGTCTGAGCCAATGAAAAAGGCACACCAAGATACCTGAAAAAGTGTGTTGGATAGCTAAAAGAAAACATAACTATTCTACACTTTGATCTCAGACACTCCTTCAACAAGCCTAGCAAAACAAGCCACAACCAGAACCAAGATGGTATAGGACAGTAGACAAGGACTCTGAAGTTCTCTCATCTTTATTGTTCTTGGTTTCCTTATTAGTTAAGTCAGGGAATTTTAGTAGAAAACTTCTAAAGTCTCTTAAAACACTAATATCATAATTGCCTGTGGTTTTTAAACATTTATTTTTAAGCATGCAGAATTATTTTTTCAGATCAGATCTGACATGAAAACACTATTGCAATTAAATATGGGGTCAGGGAGCCCCAACACTGTGTGTTCAATCTCATCTCCTCAGTTAACCCCGAGAGCGTCAAAGAGTAGTAAGGAAATGCCCATCCTTAATGTTTGTAGAGGCAAGAGCACAATAGATAACCATATGTCTAAATATTAAAAATGAAGCATTATAAATGAAACCAAGCATTAAATAAAGTATGACCTGTCCTCCTATGTTCTCAAATGTATCTTCAATAGTGATCTAGAAGCCATGTTCACACAGAATATTTAGACTCCTCAGGGTGTGTGATAGAAAATTCCAGAATGAGGAAAACAAAGTTCCTAACACCCTGCCTCTGGTACTCAACCTGCAGTCTGCTCGGGTTTTTGTACCATTCTCAATCCTATCATGCAACATGGAACTTCACATGTATTTTGTGGGCAAAGAGCCCACAACTCAAAATACCATCCACAACTTCTGAAAACTGGTCTTGGGGGTCCCTTGAGGTAAAATGAGAGAGAGTATTGTTTCTGTTCGGACCATTTGAGTGGAGAACTAGGGAATATGGAGCAACCACACTGTGCGTTAAAGAACAGACATGGCTCCCAGTGGGCACATCCCCATCAGCACCCCAGGCCACAGGCTGTACCCAAAGGTAGAGTTATAGCCCCCACAACATGGAGACCTGAAGTGTGGAACAGAGGTTCTTTTGCCCAAGTCTAGGACAGTACTGACTACATAGAGTTTAAAATACATCCAAGGGGATGACTGAGGGTCTCTGGAATGCAGTTGGGTGGGAAATTTAGTGGACACCAAAGTCAGATCTTCATAATCAACCCGATTGTCTGTACTTCAAGCTGCTAAGGCTCCAGCCTTCCTGCTTGCTTTACAGATTTCAGACTTGCCAATCCCACAAAAACAAATGAGGCAGTTAATTTCTTGAAATAAAACACACACACACACACACACACACACACACACACACACAATCAGACTCTGTTTGGCACTTGTGTGATATGACCTGGGGCTAGTTGCTCATGTCTTTGACATTTCCTCCCTCAGTAGCATCAGAAGAGAAACAGCAACCTCTGAGCTGGTGAAGGATTAAAGAAAGATAAAAGTGTGGCAAGTTCTTGTACTGAATTTGACACAGAAAGAATGAAAAACTTCAAAAAAACCCCACCATTTATTGATATTACCATTAACACTGGAATTTAAGTTATTAAATTGGGAGTTAGTTAACAGAGAAACATCAAAATGTTCATTCTAAGTAGTGTAGTAATTGAGAGGATGGGCTTTGCCTTCCAGTCCTAGATGTTTCAGTGCTGGCTCTGTGGCCTGCCTCATCTGAGATCTTGGGCTAGTTGGCTAAACCTTTCCGTGCTTTCAGTTTCTCATTTGTAAATTCTCTCTCATTGTTAATGAAAAAAAAAAAAAAAGATGATGTTTATGTAACAAACAGTGTTCTGAGACTTGTAAGCATTCATTACATGTTACTGTCATTATTTCTGTGATGATAGATATTAATTTCTTGAACAAACATTTATTAATCCCTACAATTTACCGCAGACTATGCTAGCAGTAGGCCTAGCCCCACAAATGCAGGCCTGACATAAAGGAGTGCAAAAGTCATGACAGTTTGCCATAACAATTGAATCTTATCAGGCTGATGTATGTTCTAATGAACATTTTTACTTTTTTACTATTATTTATGTTTTAAGTTTTTTCATGATTTTTTAAAGGTAACTGGCTTTGTAGCACTATATATGATTCTAAAATTTAGGTTTCCACCTCTTCAGGTATATGCTAGCACATCACACTATAATTTTTTTAGCTTATTTTTACAATAGTTTAGACTCATCTGAAAAGCACCACCAGTTCTCAATCACAAAGCAGTCTTAAACAGCCAGAACTTGGGATGATTTGGAAAACCAACTTGGGAAATGGCAGAATTACACAATTTTGGACAATAGTGTGGAAGTTTGGAAGAAATAGCTCATTGTCTCAAACCTCTATTATACTCACAATTAGAAACAACATCATGATGTATGGAAATTGAAAATGTCTCTAACCCATGGAATCTCATGATGTTTAATTTATAAAGTAGTTTTACTATGGGATTTTAGTGCTGCTTCACTAAAAGAAATAAAGTTTAAAGAATTGTTTTATTTTCCTGACCACTGAAACATTTAAGGATATGACATTTAATAAGATAATGGCATCAATTTTTCTGTTACCTATCAATTGAAGATTTTTTTTAACATGAACATTATGTTTATACAAAGGAAAGCAAGACCAAGAATGACAATTGTCATTTTTATGGAAGCCGGATCTCTTCTAGATAATTGCATGTGTACATTCAAGGATAGAGATTTATAGCTGAAGCACACTTTGTAGATTTCAGTGACAGATACAGGCCTTGAAATACATCTCCAATACAGGAGATCAAACAGATTTTTTTTTTTTATTTTTAGTTAAAGCTCATGATAGCACAGTAAGAAAATGAGCTGACAACTTACTGAGTTAATCTCTTCCTTTTCACCTCTTGTACAATAGATTTTTCACAGTTCCTACCACTTTTTTTGTACCTTATCTCAGACATTTTCCCACTCACACCTGGAATTTGTGGCCACTGAGTCAGCCTCTAAGTTTTTCCCTGTTGGTGGGAAGCTCTGGCACTGAGGGTTGCCCTAATTTAAGACTAATAAGTGCTGCTAACAGGTAGGATTAATCTAAACCAAGCCCAGAAGTTCTCTAACCCCTGGAAAAAAATAGGCTTATCCCTGGAGCTGCACACGTGTCTGTAAGTGTTAAACTTTATAAGAACCTAGGAAACATAGTAACTGCAGTTCACCAACCTCTGGTTCATCAGTAGTGGAGTATCAAGTTGCTGTGAGCTTCATATATTAACATACTGAGAGCTGAAACAACACCTAAGCTCCTTTCTCTGAATGGCAGATTCATGGAATCTCAATCATCCAAAGGACTTTTAATGGTCAGTGGGGAAAGTGGGGAAAGAAGGATAAAATGGTTAAGGATGACATAGAGAAAAAAGAATGGACTAGTGGATAGCCTCTAGAAAATGCTATGGCAAGAAATAAGAATCTAAGCTGTTGGAGTTAGGTCTTATCATAACAAAGAAAATTTTCAATCCTTTAATGTGTTTACAAGTCTTAGCAAATGTCTCACTTACATTGCGGGAGATTTTACACAGTAAAAATTTCAGTAATGGAATTTACATGACCCTTTGGTGTGGTGTAAAATAAGGACTGAGTGGCAAAAAGAAAAGATGCTTTGGGGTCAGACAGTCTCAAATTCAACTCTTATATATAACAATTCATAGCTGGGCGGTCTTGGCCAAATCATTTAGTCAGTAGCCTCAATTTCCTCATTTTTCAAAAGGAAATAGCTATTGTAGAGTCTGGTCTGTAATGGGAGTACTGTAATTGGTGGCTATTGTGAAAAAAGAATATGACCTTCTGTTAGAAAATACTGGGATGAAAATATCAGACACAATCTACTAGAGTAAGCAGTCAGTAGCAGTCAAGAATTGTCATCCATCACAGTCGATCAGGTTAGCCCCAGTCTAGACCTGCTATATTGGCATAATTATTAACAGTGTCTTGTTTCACTCTGTGATGGTGAATGGTCACTCTAACAACAGGTCAAATACTCATTGGTCAGCTAAGGCAGGAACAAGTTGTTACAGGCATCAACAACTGGAATCTTAGAGAAGGAAGTGATGGGCCTAACACACTGAGGGAATCTGATGCTGAACTCCCAGCCTAGGCCAGTCACCTACTCATTAGAGAGTCAGAATCTATGGAGAAATGGTTCTTATACATAACCAAGTTTCTGGAATTAGCTTTGTTTTAGAAAATATCATTGGGTATGTAGTAGGTACCAAGGGTTGTCCTAAACTACATATGCCTTAACAAATATCTTGTCTGGGGCCTCCTTGGTGGCCTAGGGATTACGTCTCAGAGCTATCACCACTAGTGCTTGAGTTTGATCCCCATCCAGGGAGCTGACCCACATTTGGCACAGCAGACCTCTCTTGTCTTGCCGGCTGCCCCCCTTAGCAGTGTACTTCAGTAAAATCTACTTGATCTGCTCCTCACTCTGTCTCTGATGAATCCTCTCACCTCTGACACACATCTGGTCTACACCCCAGTGTTCTATGCAAAAAATAAATAAATAAAAATTAGTTTACTGTACAAGAAGAAATCATGATATCGTTTCATTTTATAATTGTTAGAGGTTTAGTAAAGTTCTTACAGGAAACTTTCTAAGGAATAATTGAATTTTCCTAGCAAGAAAGCAGCAAGGATTAGGCTTAGAGCCTGGCTTTGAAATTTAGGTAGGAATTTGTCACACAGCCCAAAGAGAGACCATCTTTTTTCCAGAGTGAAATGCTTTTTTTTTTTTTTTTCCTCAGAGTGAAGGGATTTTTTTTCCAGGACAGAAACATAAAAGATGCTTGACTTGTCCAGGCAATTCCAAGAAGTCAGATGTGAGAACAGAGTAGCTTTTATAATGATGGGTGAGGCTGTACAGGTTACCTGAGTTAGGTGAGGATAGCCTCGGATGGGCCAGAAATAATCTTGAGCCAACCAAGGATTATTTTCTATAATGAAATGATTGAAAGGGATGAGGATCTCAGCATGCTGTCAAAACCAAACTTACATTTATTTCTAGTATAATTCCTGAAAATGAATATTTGAGAAGGGGAAAAAATAACACAGGGAATGTAACACATTGGCAGATATTTGTTCGTTATATTTCACAACCACTAAAAATAAAAAGAATTTTTTCTCCTTATATATCTTCTCTTTTTATGCTTTCTATGTCTTCTTAATTTTTTCAGATGCCTCTTTCCCTGACTGCAGAAGCCTCTTTTTGGTTAACTGTAAAACATAATATACTTTATTCACTATCACCAGTGGATAAGGATGGTTTTCTCTAATCTGCTGTCAGAAAATATAGAGTCAGTTTGAACCCTAGAAAGGATTTGCGGGTAGATAAAATCAACAATTTTGTGAATGTTTACTTGTGTCTTTTTTAATTCAGTTCTGTGTTTTTTGATCTAGAACAAGTTGATTAGCAGAATTTCAGACATCTAGCAATAATAAATATTGTATGAATTTATGTCTAAACAAAGGTATTAATCAAAAGTAGGGGTGGAAAAAATGCTTGTCCAGTCATCTAAGTCTTTAATTAATACATTTATTCAAGAAGAATTTACTCTGGGCCAGGAAATATTATAGGTGTCATGAGGAATACAATGTTTGATAAGTTATGATTCCTCCCTTAAAAGAGGAAAGGACCTCAGATAAACCCAGCAATATGTGGTAGAAGGTAATACACATAATCATTCTTAGACAAACTGGTTATATTAAGAACTTACTAAACATCTTCCTTTTATATTTCAAGTGTTTATAAATGTCAAGTAAAATAGTTATTTCTTTCCTTCAAAAATTTATTGCTGATCTTGAATGCAAGAAAATGAAACATTCATGTACCAGATAAGTTTAAGAAATCCATAGATATAATTGGAGGGCAATGGACAATAGCTGAAAATGCAGTCTGTATGTAAAGAGAACAAATCTTAAGTTTGGGGCCAGGAACAAGCTAACTTCCAAACAAATAAACAAAAGAAGGATGTTTGAATATATTATCCCTTGTTTGGATTGAAGCATAAAGCCAGATGCCCAACTCAACCCACAAATGTAAATAAGAATCATTGATTAATGAAAATCCATGTTCAGGAAATGGACTTGAATTTGCCATGGGGCATGGGAAAGTAAAGACCAGAGATATTAATTAGAACATTGTAATGCCAATTACATAACAACTTCAAAACCACTTTATAGCAGGCCACCAAGCCTGGGCCACACATGGAATAAAGTAATCATGGAATGTGAAGAATTCTACTATCAATAAGACAGTGTGTAAGAAAAGGGGAAATTTATATCCAAAGGTAAGAGAGATGAATTATAACAGCAAAGTTATTAAACAAGAATAATCGGTTATACATCTAGGGGAATAAGCAAAAAGAAATGAAGATAACAATGTGGCAAGTTAAAAAACAATTAAATAAGTGAAAAGATACAACTAAAGAGAGAATTGATTAACTGGAAGATAGAACAGAGGAAATCTCCCCTAAAAGAGCAGAGAGATATGGCATAAATGAAAGAAAAGTCAGTAAATTCAGAAAACAGAATAAGAAGCACCAAAAAATATCTGATAGTTAAGAAATATATATTTTGTTCAGAAATAATTACAGGTTCACAGGAATTTGTAAAAATACTAAGCTGAGTTTCCATATACCCTTTATCTAGTTCCCCCAGTGAGTACATCTTATCTGTTACATGTAATAGCAAAAGTAGGAAATTAACATTGGTACAATATGTGTAATTATATGAATGGCTCTCTTGCCCCTATGTTCTGAAATCTACTTATTCTGATATTAATGTGACAACTCCTGCTTTCTTTGTGTTAACATTTACATGGTGTAAAATTTTTTTCCAACCTTTTACTTTCAACTTACCTATGTCTATATATTTGAAGTGAGTTACTCATAGAAAACATATGTTTGAGTTATGTTTTTAAACCATTCTGCCAATATTGCCTTTTAAGTGGTATATTTAGATCACTTCTTTACTTTTAAAATAAGCTTTGCTTTTAAGATTAGTTTAAGTTTACCAAAAAAAATGCAAAATGATATAAAGAGTTCTCATATACCCCACACCCAATTTCCTTATTGTTAACATCTTAATATGATAGTTTTGTTACAAATAATGAGTCAATGGTAAAATATTATTATTAACTAAATCACTACTTTAACCATTTTCTTTAGTTTTCTCCTAATGTCCTTTTTCTATTGCAGGGTCCCATTCACAGCTCTATATTAGCTGCCATGCTTCCTTCAGATACTCTTGGCTATGACAGCTTCTTAGACTTTCCTTGTTTTTGATGTCCTTTGCAGTTTTGAGGGATATTGTTAAGATATTTTGTAGAATGCCCCCTTCTCCAATTTTGGCTTTGCTTAAATTTTTCTGATAAAAATTATGGTTATGGATTTTGGAAGGAATGCTACAGAGGTAAAGCCCCATTTTATCTCATATGTAGGGCATAGGATAGTAACATGACTTATCACGTTGATTTTGATCATGTCTAATCTGGAATCAGTACCTTTTAAATTGTCTTTTCCTATAATTAAAACAGGGCCTCCCCAGTGGTGCAGCAGTTGAGCGCTGCGCTGTGGAGCTGTTGGCAGCGGCGACGGGAGTTCATCACCTGGCTTGGGAGATTTCCACATGGCGTGGCAAACCTCTCCTGCCTCGCCTGCTGCTCCCCTCAGCAGTGTATTTCCATCGATCTGCCTGTTCTGCTCCCCACTCTGTCTCTGGTGAACCCTCTGGCTTGTACCCCACTTGTATGCATAAATAAATAAATCATTTAAAAATTTTTTTCTATTGCTTTCAAATTTTTTTCTTTACATTCAGTTTTTGGAAGTTTGATTACTATGTGAGTTGGTATAGAATTCTTCGAGTTTGTTGTGTTTTCTTAGCTTCTTGGATGTATAGATTTATATGTCAGTAGTTTGTTTTTCTGAACCTGGGTAATTTGCAGTCATTATTTTTTCGAATATTTTTCAGTCCTTTGTTACCCTTGCCCCTTTGACCTGAAGTATATAGTGTTAGATCTTTGTTGTAGTTCCTGTGGTATCTGGCGCTTTGTTCCTTTTTTTCCTTTTTTCTCTTTCAGTCTATTTCTCTCTGGTCAGATCAGATTATTTCTGTTGTTCTATATTTTATATATATATATATATATATATATATATATATATATATATATATATATATATATATAATTTATATCTTTTACATTATTGTGTATTCCCTGTGGGCTACCCACCAATTCACCCATGAACCGTCACCATAGTCCTTTGTGCTCTTTTGTCCCCTGTTTTGAACCCTTATTCTCCCCTTCCTTCACTAAATGTCTCTCATTTCTGGTTGCCTGCTAGTTTTTGTTTTTGTTTTGTTGTTGTTCTATCTTTAAGCTCACTGGCTCACCAGTTCTTGCCTTTGCCTTCTCCATTTTGATATTGAGCTATTAAGTTTTTTATTTTGTATTTTAATTAAGGCATTTCCAATTGGTTCTTCTTTATGCCATCTATTTCTCGGCAGAGACTTTCTATTTTTTTTCCTTCGTGTTGAACTTCTTTGTAGTTGTTGATCAAAACATTTTGCTGATGATTGTTTTAAAATACTTGTAAAATAATTTCAATATTTATATCATGCCATTCAGTGGCTTCTGTTCTCTTTTCTCATTCAGAATGAGATTTTCCTCAGTCCCGGTATGATGAATGATTTCCAACTGTACCCTGGAAATTTGGGATATTATGTTTTTTTGGTTGATTTGTTTTCGTTTTTTTTTTTAAAGATTTATTTATTTATGCATACAAGAGTTGGGGTGTAGGCCAGAGGTGTAGAGGGTGAGAGGATTTACTAGAGACAGAGTGGGGAGCAAACAGGTGGATTGACTGAAATACACTGCTGAAAGAAGTAGCAGGCAAGACAGGAGAGGTCTGCTGCGCCATTTGGGAAGCTCCCTGGCTGGGGATCAAACTTGTGCTGCAGTGGCTGTGGATAGCTTCGTAGTGCTGAGACTTAACCCCTTGTGCCACCAGGGAGGCCTTGGAATATTATGTTTTGAGACTGCATTTTATTTAAATCTTCTGTTTAGCAAGCCTCCTCTGATGCTGCACAAGTGGGGTAAAGCCAGGTGCATATGGGATTACAGGTTCCCCATGGGGACTCTGGAGTTTGGTGTATTCTTGTTACTACTCCTAGTTCTGACTCCATAGATGACCTCCTCTGACAATGCAGTGGTGGGGACACTGTTACCTCTGAAAGGAGGTACAAGTCCTGACTTTCCACTAGGTCTCCTCTGATACCACTCCAGAGAGCATGAGAGGAGGAGGCCTTGTTACCACTAGGTGGTAGGGGAAAGTAGGTTCCCACAAGTTTTCCACTAATATCACAGAGGTGGGAGCTTCCTTGTTACTTTTCCTGTTAAAAGTCTTGCATGGAAGCAACCCAGATGTCCAAAAATAGATGATTGGATCAAGAAGATGTGGTACATATACACAATGGAATACTATTCAGCATTCAAAGAAGATAAACACATGCAATTTGCAGCAACATGGATGGAATTAGGGGGGATCATACTCAGCGAAACAAGCCAGAAAGAAAGGGAAATTATTGAATAGTTTCACTTATAATAGGACTATAGGGAAACCAAATAGGAGAGAGACATTTCGGCGGGTGGGGGGGGGGGGAGGATAAGGGCACAAAATGGAGTAGAAAAGGACACAAGGGACCATGGAGATGGATCACGGGTGAATTGGTGGTGGGTTACCCAAGGGGAATACAAAATGTAAAAGATATAAATAACAATAAAAATATATTAAAAAAAAAAGAGTCTTGCCTTCCCACTCAACTTTCTCCTGATATCACCCTAGTGAGTGGAGGGCAAAGGGATGCATCATTCCAGTCAAGCAAAGGTGAAAATCTAAACTGCTCACTAAGCCTTTGCCAGGAGAACTGGGGCTCTGGCCATAGATTTATTTTTTAATATGGTGTCAGTTTGGAGTAGACTATTATTGTTTAAAAGTTCTCTACTTTGTTAGTCTGCTCTTTCCTAGCTTTCTGGATTTAAGAGAGTTGAATTATCTGGGGGATTTGTTCTTTATGACCTTAGTGTTTCTGAGTTGCTAGCTCCCCCAGCATCCAGTTTGGAATATATATGGTAAAAATAAGGTCCACTGATTCATCACCATGTCATTCCTAACATCCCGAGGCCCCTAACTGCCTTGCCTCTTCATCTCTCAGTCTTCTCAGTGTTTAATTCTAAGTAATATCCAGGATTTCTTTAGCAATAGTCAGTGGGTGGAACAGAGAAAAATGCACCTACTCTTGGTAGGAGTTTTGAAAGTTGAGCACAGAAAGAATGGTGGGTATACAATATTTGAAGAGACACAATTGAGAAATTTTTGGATATTACCAAGAATGAAATTTAAATTGAAGGGACACATTGAGTGTTTGGTAGAATTAAAAATAAGCTTGTACTTTTAATTCCTTTACAGAATTTGAAGAATATCATAACGTCATAAAGTCATAAAGTCACTAGAGGAAAGATATTATCACAAAGGGAATGACAGTAAATTTAACAACTGACTCATGAGCAGTAACCATATTTGTCTGAAAATACTCTAATTACTATACTATAAAGTTTGGGGGGAAAATGTTATGAGGCTAAATTTTTTTAAAAAGCAAAGTATCACTTAAGAAGAAATTAAGATAGAAATATTATCAGATACCTTAGAGTTTATAAAGTTAACTATCCATATAGATCCTCAGTGAAAGAATGACATGAGTAAAAATATACTAGGAGTAAAGTGTGGGATTCAAGAAAAACATAGATGAGGGAAGAAACCAATAAAGCAAGTTCATAAATCTAAAATATAAATGGCTATAAACATAAAAATATACCATTACTATTGATAAGTAATAGGGAATAACATGTCATTGTGGCAAAATAATTATTTAATAATACATTCACTAAAAATAAGAAAAAATAGATAAAAACCTGGGTAGTAAGAGGGCAGTTGGGCATTTAAAGGAAGTTAAAATATGCTAGGAATTTTATCTTACTTAGGAAGAAAATAAAGACACTCCTTTATTATATCTTGCTTAGCATAATATTAATGTAAGTAAAAACTGATCTGAGAATATACTTGGAATATTTAACCTTCAAAGGAGGAAAGGGAAAAAAGGAAACAAGCAATGCTTTTTATCCACAGAAAATAAGAACAAAGGAGCCCCCCAAAAATCAAGATTGCAGGGAAGAACAAATATATGAGCAATAATAACTTACATAAGCAGCGAACTCATGGAGCAAAAGACAGAGAGAGTATCAGATTACATAAAATAAAATCCAAGGGTATGCTTTTGCCAAGAGAGTAGTTTGAAAGCAAATGATAAAGAAGGTAGTATATAAATATGTGGGAAAAGATGGATCAGGCAAATATCAACCTATGACATGCAGATTGAGAACCATAGGTTAAAAACCACAGATTGAATGATAACCATACTGAAAGGGAAGAAAGAAAGGATTTCCATATTTGGCAGAATTCTAAGAGTACCACCAGGATTCCTGCTCCGTGGCATACACACATCTCCCTGCCTTTTAATCTAGGTGCTATTGAAAGGATTTGCAGATCTCATTAAGGTCTCAAATCAATTGACCTTAAAATTGGGAGATTATTCTTTGTGAACCTGACTTAATTAGGTGAACTTTTTAAAGGGGACTGGTCTCTTTTGAGGTGAGGAGGATTTGATAGAAGATAAGAGTCTCCTTGAACAGGGAGGGGGATCACATGACAAAGAATGTGGGTGTGCTCCAGAAGTTAAGTTTAGTCCCTTGTTCTAACAGCCAGTAAAAATATGGGAACCCCAGGTCTAGACTTAAAGAAACTGTCACAACACCACTACATCTTTCCTTGACAATTTTATTTATTTTTAAAAGATTTATTTATTTTATGCATACAAGCTGTGGTGTAGGCCAGAGGTATGGAGTGGTGAGAGGATTCGCCAGAGACAGAGTGGGGAGCAGAACAGGCAGATTGACTGAAGTACACTGCTGAGGGGAGCAGTGGGCGAGGCAGGAGAGGTCTGCTGCACCATATGGGAAGCTCCCTGGCCGGAGATTGAACTCGTGCTGCGGTGGCTCTGGATAGCTTCATAGTGCTGCGCTTAACCCACTGTGCCACCAGTGAGGCCCATCCTTGACAATTTAAAGTTGTCTTTTCAGTAAGAACAATACTAATACAAAGATAAGTCATTTGCAATATGGAATAGATAACTAACAATTAACTTTGAAAATATAAAGAACTTTACAAAAACAGTAAGAAAAAGACAAACAACAAAATCAGAAAATAAGGATGAATTATAAGTCACAGAAAAAAAAGTCACAATGACCTGAGGATTTTTTTTTCATTTTAATAGATATTTTATTTATTTTTGTTATTCATATCTTTTACATTATTTTGTGTTCCCCATAAGTTACACACCACCTGTTCACCCGTGGAAACATCACCGTAGTCCTCCATGCTCCCTTCCTCCCCAATCTTGAGCCCTACCCCTCCCCTCCTTCCCTGCTGAATGTCGCTTTCTTATTTGGCTCCCCTATATTCCTGTTATAAGTGAAACCATTCGATAATTTTCTCTTACTTTCCGGCTTATTTCACTGATCATGATCCCCTCTAGACCCATCCATATTGCTGCAAATTGCACGTGTTTGTCTTTTTTGAATGCTGAATAGTATTCCATTGTGTATATGTACCACATCTTCTTGATCCATTCATCTATTTTTGGGCATCTGAGTTGTTCCCATACCTTAGATATTGTAAACAGTGCTGCAGTAAACATGAGGGTGCATGTATCCTTTCGGATTAGTGTTTTTGTGTCCTTTGGGTAGATTCCCAGTAGTGGTATTGCCGGGTCATATGGAAGTTCCATTTCTAGCAGTTTGAGGAAACACCATACAGCTTTCCATAGTGGTTGGATCAATTTGCATTCCCACCAGCAGTGTAGAAGAGTTCCTTTTTCTCCACATCCTTGCCAATATTTGTTGTGGCCTGTTTTATTAATGTGCGCCATTCTCACTGGCGTGAGGTGGTATCTCATTGTGGTTTTAATTTGCATTTCCCTGATTATAAGTGATGTTGAACATTTTTTCATATACCTGTTGGCCATTTGCTTTTCTTCTTTGGAGAATTGTCTTTTTAGCTCTTCTGCCCATTTTTTGACTGGATTGTTGACTTTGTTTTTCTTGAGTTGTGTGAGCTCTTTGTAGATTTTTGTTATCAGTCCTTTATCGGTTGTATTGTGTGTAAAGATCTTCTCCCAATTAGTAGGGTGTCTGTTTGTTTTAATTATTGTCTCTTTCGCTGTACAGAAGCTTTTTAGTTTGATGTAGTCCCAGCTGTTTATCTTTTCTTTCACTTCCTTTGCTAGGGGGGAAGTGGTTTTAAAGATTTTGCTGAGATGTATGTCATGCAGAGTTTTGCCTATTTTTTCTTCTATAAACTTTATGGTTTGAGGTCTTATCTCCAGGTCTTTTATCCATTTTGAGTTGGTTGTTGTGCATGGTGTGAGGTAATGGTCTAGCTTCATTTTTTTTGCATGTAGCAGGCCAGTCCTCCTAACACCATTTATTGAACAAACTAATCTGGTTCCATTGCATATTCTTTGCTCCTTTGTCAAAGATTAATTGTCCATAAATATGTGGATTTATTTCTGGGTTTTCTATTCGGTTCCATTGGTCCATGTGTCTGTTTTTGCTCCAGTACCATGCTTTTTTAATTATTATGGCTTTGTAGTATAGTTTGAAATCAGGGCGTGTAATCCCTCCATTCATCTTCTTTTTAGTCAGGATAGCTTTAGCTATTCGAGGTTTTTTGTGGTTCCATATGAATTCCTTCAATATCCGTTCTATTTCTTTGAAGAATATCATTGAGATATTTATTGGAATCACACTGAATCTGTAGATTGCTTTTGGTAGGATGGCCATTTTGATGATGTTGATTCTTCCAATCCATGAGCAGGAGATGTCTTTCCATCTTTTTGTGTCTTACTTTATTTCTTTTAACAGCATCTTGTAGTTTTCTTTGTATAAGTCCTTTACCTCTTTTGTTAGGTTTATTCCCAGGTATTTGATTTTTTTGGTTTCAATTTTGAAGGGGATAATTCTTTTAATTTCTTCTTCTTCAGACTGAGTGTTTGCATATAGAAAGGCTACTGATTTTTGTGCATTGATTTTGTATCCTGCTACGTTACTGAATTGGTCTATAGTTT
>PVIJ01018962.1:0-24843 GCA_004024925.1 Scalopus aquaticus
CCTCAGCAAAGAATTTGCCCCAGAAAAGCACTGTGGAGATTTTTCATCACTGTCCTGACTCCCCAGTCCAGGGGCCAGCGGGCTGGGTGTCAGGTCGCCAGAGAAAACACTGGCATTTAGACTTGAGAGGAACAACGTAGTGAGCCCCTGGGCCTCTCTCTCCAAGCTCTTCTCTTCAGGGTCCGGGAAAACGTCTCTCCTCTCCTGCCCTCACACCCTCTAGTCCTGTAGTCCAACAGAACTTTAGAGATGGAAACGTTGCCTAGCCAGGTTCAGTCTTTGGTAGCCATTAGTCACCTTCAACTGTTGAGTGCTGGGCGTGTGGCTGAAGAACTGGACTTTTCCTTGTATTGCAACTCAGTGAAGTTAAATGTAGGTGGCCACCTATTTGAGTGTGCAGGTCAGCAGCTTCCCTCTGGGATCATGCAGTTTTTAGTGCTCAAGTTGATCTGGGCAATATGTAGGTATGTGAACGGCACATTGGTACGATTCACATAAACTGCGGAGCATTTACCTGTTGCAACTGCAAAGATACCTGAAAGTAGCTGGGGTGGGGGTGAGGGAGAGGGAAGGGAGGAACAAAAGTGTCAGCTAAGTTTATTTTGGCTATTTAGGGAGATGAGCAGGGGGTGAGCTATGTGTGGGGATGAGGAGTCAAGGGAAAGAAGGGAAGAAGAAATGTATCCTTGTAATGTCTTGCTGTTCTTGTAAATGGGACAGGCCAAGCATCGATCTGTTTATTTAGAGAAACTTTACCCATATAATCACCATCTTCTACTAAGTGACTAAGTATATACATCCCACCTGCTGGACTTCTTGTGACAAGATAATCAGACCAGAAATAACCTTGTCAGAACTGGGCTCTTCTGCTGTCTTGTGTACTTGTAATGAAGTGGGGGGTGGGGGTGGCATGTGTCTGTCTCACTGGCCGGTGGGGGCTGGAGTTAAGTCTCTGCTTCTCCCCTGAATGTAAGATAAGTACTCAATAAACAGTGTCCTGTGGGTTAGGCGGGCATGCTCTGTGGGGTGCAAGACAACACTGGGTAGGGAAAGCAGAGGATTAGAATTGTTTCTTCATGGGCTAGAATGTGTTGGGTGACAAGCTGACTTATCGCTCATCATCAAAGCTTAGTTAAAGGTAAAACTCACGGGTTACCTGCATAGCAATCCTCAGAATGCTGTTACCTCAAAACTAAGCCTAATCACCTACCTCTTCCAAGAATAGAAAGCAATCAAAAACTTCCACTTATTTTTATTGAAATAAATACATGTGCCTGTGTGGGTTCTCTGGACTAGTTTAGAGAACATTTCCAACAAACAGTCCAATTTTGTGACTTATTTTCTAACCTGTGAGGTGGGTTCTCCCTTTTGATCTTCTAAATTGTGTGTGTGGAGGGGTAAATGGTGGAAGGGGGCAAAAATGGACCAAGATATCTTGTATTATTATGTAAATTGTGCCCTTTAACGTATTCTGAAATACCCAGAAATAGCCCTGTGAACCCTGACATCTTGTCTGAGCTAAAATTAGCTGAGGTGTTCTGATAGGGCCCCTTGCCCTAGTAGGCATTCAGAAAATATTTGGTGAAAATATTTTAGTGGAAGGGAAAATGGGCCATGATTCCATATCCAAACTATCTTTGTGGGTTGTCCACCCATTTTTGTTTTGTTTTTCCTCTGGAGATGTTCCCAACCACAAATAAAGGACAAGGGGGAAAATAGTTAAGCACACCTAGAGCTGCGTCCAAACAAAAGAGGAAAGAGACTAAACAAACCCAAGGTTTTCTATTTCTCCCTGAGCCAAGTAATCCCTTTGATTACATCTAATACCTGCCAAAACCCAGATGGTGTGCCCACCCATCTCCCGTGTGATAATGCCACATTGTGAAATCTACCCATTAATATTAATTGTCAGCTAGAGAATCTGTCTGAACTACTAAAGCTTGAGATTGCCTTGAGAAAGCAGTCCCTGCTTTAGCAGGGATTTTAAGATAATTCTCATTCTTTCATTCTGTATCTCACATATGTAGAATGTTAAATAATAGCCCGGAATGCTTTTCTAATTTGGGCACATGCCTGCCTCTCACAATCCAGGTCTTAAACCACTGTTCTTTTGGGGTCTACACCTGCTGACCAAAATATTACCTTAAACTGCTGTGGACTTGCCAGTGACATGTAGGCACCCACTGCTCACCATATAGAGAGAATTTTAACTCCCTGGGAACTGTTTGAATTGAATGTGCCCTAGCATGTGACTCTCAACTCTTTCCCTTTTATTTTTCCTCCTATCAGTAATTGACTTGGTAATCCTTGAAAAGTATTACAAAATCTCGGTTTTTTCAATTATTGCGTGGGTCTTCCTATGGTAGGAAGGCAGAGGCAGAAGAGCAGGCCTGGGAAGAGAACTTGAGGTCCAGGCACCTTCAAGGTGCAGCTCCTGGCAGATGATGGCATGGGAACAAACCTGGGGCAACCTACCCCGCCACACACCTGTGCTTCCAGGTCCTCATTGAAGAGTCTCAGCACTGCCTTCCTGCTGTGCTCAGGGAAATTTTTTTTTTAAAGCCACAAAATTTTAGAATCCATTTATTCCTGAAATAGATATGAAAATTTAGTAGGTGTGAGATTGAATTTTTCCTCTGGAGTCTCCCCCCCTTTATTCTCATGGGTTATGGTACAATCGCCATTTGACAGTTGTTCTTATAGCCAACACTTTAAACTTTATGAGTAAATGCAGGTCCCAGCCCACACACTGTCTTTGTTTTTGCCAGGAGCACACGGGGCTGGGAGAATGAGTGAATTCCATATTCTGTGTCTTTCGTGGAAGGAGGTGACACTCCCTGGTCATGAGCTTGCCGGCTGGCCCTGGCCCCTGCCCCTGCCATGCAAGATTGTGACTAACTGGGGCACGGGACACCGCACAAATAAAACTGGAAACATTCTGTTCTTTTGGGTACATAAATGAGTATTTACTTCAAAGTCCTGACAGTTCTTTTATTGGCAAATATTAATTTCAGCTGAAAAAACCAGAAGACCTTCCTGGAGCAGTGTGTCTAAATAGACATTGAGATAATTTTAAAAACACCTATTGGTATGTAAAGCAACCTTCCTCATGAAAAGAAGTAACTGCACAAGTGGCAGAAGCCAGTTTACACTGCTAAATATTTTGATTATTTAATTTATTGCCATTATTTTACAAAATGTAAAAAAGCAATTGAATTGCAATTTTGTTCCCATTCCTGGCCAACTTTGCAATTCTATTTTGCATGAATGCTGCTTTTGGAAAGAGATGAAGAATGAGACAGCAAATGATTTTTTTACAAAGAGAGAGGGGAGTCCTCTTCCTGCGTAGTCTTCTGTTTATTACCAGACTGGCGAAGGTGTGTGAGGACCTTAGTGTCTGATGACCCAGACCTGGGGGTGTTCCAGCAGAAGGAGTTCTTAGAAAGTGTTGTGCCTCTACTTCTGTCCTGCCTGGTGAGACAGTGCAAGTTGTCACTCTGTGCCTCCTTCATAATAGTGTCAGACCGGAGGCTTGTATTCTGGGTGAGGGGGGGGGGCTCTCTCCTCCCTTCTCTCTGGAAAGTTGCTTTCTGATGCCAAAGATTGCGACAGGTTGTTATAAAGGCACCCAGAAGGCAGAAATTAGCACCTTTAAACTGAAGGTGAATCACAAGGCCTATTTCTGCCTTAAGTGCCTCTGTTCAACCATTTAAAAAGACCAAAATTAACTTTTAAACACTTCCATTCTTTGCACAAATAAGAGTCGGAGGCACACCAGATTACTCTGCAAATCAGCAACCCTCTCAAAGAGTTTGTTTCATGTGTATATCTTTTTAAATGACCAAAATTCAGGTTATTGTGGTGTTTGAAAGAATTCATTTGCGGGATCAGACCCTAGCAGTCCGAGCTCTGAGCAAATTTTTATGACTGGCTTAGAGACCTTTGAAAAATACACTTAATTAATAACAAGGCAGCATTGTGCAAACATGCTAGGGTGATGTTTACACTACCCCATTCATATCAGTTAGAAGAAACACCACAAAAATATTAAAGCATGAACAAGCCAAAATCCACGTGAAACGAGGTGAAAGTCTGCTTAACTGAAAAAGAGAATATATGTGAAAATACTATAACATTGTAAAATACCACCTCACACGAAAGTACTATTCCATTATCATAATTATCTCTAAGCCTTAACAGAGAGCACAGCACAGCACAACCTGTCTCCCCCCCTGCCCCCCCCCCACCACCCGTGGCTAATGTTTGGTGCATTCCTATGTTGAAGTTGCAGGACAGCGAGCCATTTTAAACCTCTTTGTAAACCAGTTAGTGCCTTTGTTTTATGCTGTTCCTCCGGAGAGGAAACTCCAGAAACCTGCACACATTTCAAATATTCCTCAGGAGAATTCTGGATGGTAGAGTCAAAATAGAAGCATAAGTAGGTCCAACTGAACATGTTTAGGGAACAGCATATCTTGAGATGAGAAGGTCAGTTTGAAAAGTGGCATGGGACTGTATCAGAAGTGCATATGTCTGAGTCCATCTATTGATGCCACTTAAACCCCCATCCCCAGGTCAGTTTATTTAATTTCTTCTGCAAAGGTCACTTACTGAAGGACTGTGTCTACTCCCACCCACTGCTCTGAAGCTAGAGCCAAGAGGCAAATTCAAATATCCTGGAGGCTTTGGGTCTGGCTGGTGCAGCAGAACCCAAGGAGGACCCCTCAGCAGACACCTAGGAGTTCTAGGGAACTCCACCCTGAGCACATGCCAGCACAAAACTGCTGACATGTTCTTATAAACACAGTGAAAAGTTCTAATTGGTATCTAATCTGTAGTATCTGAGATCAAGTCTCCTTTTGCAAGAATAAATTGGAGGGTAAAAACTTTGAAAATAACTTCCTTCCTTCCAAATCAGAAAAACAGACAAGAAGCAGATTGCTATAACTCCATGCGGAGGACCTTGAATTTTTTTTCATTGGCTAGCAGAAAGTTATTTTAAAATAATGGTCAGGGCAAAATAAATATGTAACTTGATAGCCTGTTAGCAACTCCTTTTACTTACATCAGGCAAAACATTTTCTAATTTTCCCTTTGATTGTAAATAGAAATCTAGTTTATTAAGCAGAAACATAGATTATTAATAAATAAACCACTTGATGCCTGTAAAGTACTTTGAGGGTGAAAAGCCCCTACTAAATGGCAAATATTATTATTTTTATTGCAAGCTAACGGGAGGAAACTAAGCTAATGAATCCTTACAGAGCTCAAAAGTAGTCATCACACTCAAATTGCCACATACTGTAAACTATTAAATTTGTTTCTTGGATAGAGATGCATTTAAGTTTTAAGTTGATACTTTTAAAATTTTTGTCAAGGATGAAAAGCTACGCTGATGGGTCTGTAATTTAAATGAGAATAACTCAAGGGATTAATCAGTTTTTACATCTAAATAGAAGTTGCTTAAAACATATAACACTTGAAAGTACAGCTAGGAAATAAAGAGAACAAGAAAAGGCTAAAACTAATTTTCTGAGTTAAATCATCACCAAAGGCTATAGCTTTCTATAAGTGTCATTTCATATCATGTCCATACACCAGCCTACATTAAATTAATAACCTAAACTGATGAAATGAAACTTGATGTTTTAGGGTTCAGGCTGAATGCTGTATCCTTACCTCTGACTATGACACTGTGGTAGATATATACGATATGTAAGATGAATGAAATCTCTTACTTTCTGATATTTGAGGGTCATGACCACTTAAAAATAAGACCAAGTCACAATGGAATAGTTAAGAATGGAACTATGGATATGTCTGGTTTTCCTTGCATTTGTCTAAAGTCAGACCATAAACTATTGCTTTTGATGTTAAAGTGGACATTTATACTGTATATTTCTATATATTATTACATTAAATTTGCTAATACACACATGAACGTGTATTTATATAACTGGGATCCGTACTTTCTGTTCATTCTTATTGAGAATAGATTTAATTTAAACCCAAACAAATAATTTTACAGAGAAGTAGATAATAAATTGTAAATGTTAAAATAGGAAGTATTTTGTTTAAATCTCATGTAAATATATATTTTGGCTAAATCCTCTGTGAGAAATCCATATGGGTTACTCGAGAGTTTCCTCTCTAAAAATGTCAAAGCAGATTTCATCCTCAAGAGCACTAGGTTCTGATCTGGGATCACAGATAAGGTGTGCTGAAAAGAAAGCATTTGAAGACAATTTTCTGGTATCCCCCACATCCACATGACACATTCCAGGCATTTTAAAATGACACCATTATGCTCCATGTCCAGGACTGGAAAACAAAGTCTCCTCCTATTTGACAAGATTCAGCCTGCAGTGATTTTAGCAGCCAAGATACAAGATTTTTAAATTAGGGCCTTCAGAATGGAATATTAGCAGACCCATATTAAAACAATGCTGGCAGCCCTTATGATGTTACAGGGTAATTTTCTAATTAACAGAAGGCTATTTGAGATGCAACATGGTGTCCCATTTTTCATACTGTTATTTTCTATTGGGTAGAACTAGAGAAGTAAGACAAAAGCCATGAAACCTCATAGTCAGAGTTCTATAAATTGGTCTCTCCTGCCCTGTAAAGACAGAATCTAATTTTAAAGGGTTTTTAATTTACAGAACTTAGCTTTGCTGCACCAGGAGTGTTGTGCAGCTAACCAGATCACCAGACAACCAGTTAACAGATCACATTAGCCGCTCTGCAATCATTTGGTTCTAGGTTTAAAGGAAACTTATAATAGCAGGTATTATCAATCCTTCTTTTCTTAATATCTGTATTAGGGTTTCTTTCTCTTTTTTTTTTTTTTTTAGAGAATTAGGCAAAGGGCTGTATATAGAGTGGGTGCTAAATAAATATAATTGTGCGGTTTAGAAAGCTTAGATAGCTTCAAGAATTTACTCTTAGTGGTAGAAAAGAAGGGTTTCCCTCTTGAGTTTGGGTCTTACTTTTGGCAAACTGGGTGAGGGTAAAGGGTAAAGGTTGGAAATAAAATCTTTTGTGACTCACACAAAGATAGACTATTAGACATAAAGATTTCAAATAAAGAAGCATTCAAAGAAGAGATTTTTATATGTGAAGATTCTGAAAGTTAGTCTTAGTGTGCGTGTAAACAGAAATCACTGTCAGGAGCATCATTTTTAATTATGAAGGCGAAAATAATGAACATTCCATCCCTGGTAAGGTCCCCAGTCACATCATTTGCATTTGGACCACTTCTTCTGCAGTTTGGTGAATAGAAAATTAGGTGGAAAGACAGAGAACAAAGCAGCTCCAAATTGCCTCCAGGTTCCATTTTTCCAAAGAGCATGTCATCTCACCCCCACTCAAAAGCCTTAAATGGTTGTTCACTGCTTACAGAATTTAGGGAAAACTCTAAAGGCTGACATTGGAAGACATGGGTCTTTAAAATAGTTGCCTGCAGTTCCTACTGTCGTTGGAACAGAACCCAAGGAGGGCCTCTGAGCCCACACCCAGGAGTGCCCAAGCCCACCCCAACCTTTCTTTCTACATACCTCCCTGCCCCCCCCATTTACTCTGTGCTTAAGCTCTACCATGTGATGTGCAGCCCCCTGACTCACAAAAGCCCTCATGTACCTGGTCTTGTCTCAGGTCCGTTCTACCCTCATGCGCTGCCCACCCCTCCCCCCCTAGCAGAGGCTGCTCACCCTTCTCCAGCAATTAAGAGGCCTCCTGCTTTGGGTGCCTCCTGATCTCTTCTATTTCCCATCCCCACTCTGACTTGTTGTATAGCCAGATGTGTATAAGTTCCTCCTCTGGACTGTGAGCCACTTGAGGACATGGGACTATGCTTTTCTTTTTTTCTCTTTTTAAAAAATATTTAGTTATTTATGCATACAAGAACTGGGTGTAGGCCAGAGGTGCGGGGTGGGGGGGGGAGGGGGCGTGGGGGGGCGGGGTGAGAGGATTCACCAGAGACAGCGGGGGAGCAGAACAGGCGGATTGACTGAAATACACTGCTGAGGGGAGCAGTGGGTGAGACAGGAGAGATCTGCTGCGCCATGTGGGAAGCTCCCTGGCCTTGAACTCATGCTGCAGTGGCTGTGGATAGCTTCATAGGCTGAGACTTAACCCATTGTGCCACCAGGGAGGCCTGGAACAGTTCTTTTCAAACTTGTCTTCAGTCTCCCCATTCCTGGTCCTGGTCCCTGGGTGTGGCCAACACTAAAAGCACCTGGTGTTACACTGACTCTGAAGAAGGGGCCTGTCCTACTTCACACTGTACACTAAATGTTCCATAAATTAGAGAGATTGGTTATGCATTAGAATCAAAACAAAACAAAAGCAGCAGCTGCCATGTTTAAGGAATTACACTCCCATGTTGAACTTAGAGTTGAAAGAGAGTGACGGCAGCTGATGTTTAGGGTCATCTGGAGGTATTTTTCAGTCTGTTCTCCACTCCCTTCAGTGCCATACCAGCCTGATGAAAGCAACTTCCACATCCTGCCCCGGGCCCAGGATCAACACCCTGACTTTTACCTGCATTGAAACTGGGTAAGGGTGGTGGTGGGCTTGAGAGCTTGGCATGACTTGATCTGCTCTTCCCCTTGATCAGTGCAGACACAGTCTATGAAGCTTTGGCTTTTTGATCGTGGTACAAATCTCTCTATAAAAAAAATGGGGCCGCCTTCCCTCACCCCTGCCCCTGCAGTGAGGCAAAATGAAAAAAAAAAAGGTATCATATTATTTGACAATGCATTGAATAAATAGGAATTCTTTATTCTGAGGATGATTAAAAATCAATGTGCTTTGCCTGTCATGTCTGAAGCTGTGTTTAAAAAGCAGAACGTTCAACTCTGTATTGGGTCTCCTGTTAGACTCCTCACACTGGCGGTTCCTGACTTATCTTCTTCCTTGCTCGAATGCCAACAACTTGGTACATTCTAGATGATTTTTCAGTTTTTCTACTGGTGGGATGGTAAATGCCATTGAGTCCCGGATGTCAGGCCATCAACCACTGCTTTCAGTTGCAATGGACAGCAGATCTACCCACCTACTTTCTTTCCCAACAAGTGACAAACTAAATTGTCTATCATGCTTCTTGGTATCCATGTATCTCTTTGGTGGGCCCAAATCTGGGTTTTTGATGGGCCCAGATGACCCCAAATCTGGGTTTATGGAAATCATTTAATTTTCTTTCCAGCCACAGAGGATGTCCTGAGTGTTCTCTGATATAGTTGACACCTGTGACCAAGTTGGGGTTACTGCACATTGCATCCCACTTTATCATATCAGCCCAGGAGCTTTAGTCTAATGGAGCTAAGCAGATTTGCACACACACAGAGGAAAAACACTAGAACCTGCATCTTCTGATAGAACATATGTAAGTAATTAAGAAAAAAAATAATTGCACGTTTGAGAAGGTGGACTCACCAAGCAGTTGTTGAACTATAAAAATGCATTAAGTGTAGTCAGTTTCTTTTTTTTTTAATTATTCAGGAATGTTGTTTATGTTATCATGAAAAAAAGAGGTGAGAAAATATATTCGGCAATTTTTGGTTTTCCCCCATTTGAGCAGATGGCGATTTGTAGTTCAAAATTTGTAACTCAAATTATTTCACATTTTTATTAATCAGTACAATATGTTTTTAAAACAACAAACTGCACTTAGAAATATCAGTGTAAGCTCCCCAATTTGCCTAGTTCCATCAGAGAGCAGTTTAAGAATCAGAGATTCTGTTAGCAATATTGGGAAACAGGGCATTCTAGTTCAGTATTTCAGTTGTAATTATTTTTATTC
The DNA here is from genome assembly GCA_004024925.1 of Scalopus aquaticus. Classification (NCBI taxonomy): domain Eukaryota; kingdom Metazoa; phylum Chordata; class Mammalia; order Eulipotyphla; family Talpidae; genus Scalopus; species Scalopus aquaticus. Next base: position 9,803 of record PVIJ01018962.1, read on the forward strand.
TAGTGTTCAAAGTATCTCATATGGGGGAAGGGACAGTTGAAAATAGTACAGAAAATTGCAATGGGGAGCTGTAAAAAGCTGGGAGAATCTGTTTCAAGATGTTTGCTTTTTTGGTAGAACAAAAAGTGCATTTTGTTACAGACAAATATTTTTGTGATAAAAAAAGCATTTTATGTGAAGTGTAGATTGGACTTTTAATATAAAAAAGAAATGTTAAGCCATTCTATTTTAAGAAGGTTTGGCATCTCAGAATGAAAGCTGTTAGAACTGCATATATTGGAATGTTCTCACAACTGTTGTCATCCTATGTTCCTCTGCAAACCTGTTAAATTACATGAGTGTAGAAATAAGGGAGCTTTTTTTATTATTATTAATTGACACTCATTTTTAGCTGGCATGTGCTGGCAGGTCTTTCCAGACAAACCTCAGACCGTATAAGGCAGAGCTTCAATCTGAAAGTTTGGGGAGTATTCTAAAGCTCTGTAATATGGAAGCTAGGAAGTGTAATATTAAAGTGATAAACATCTTATATTCAGTGTAATTCACAGTTTCTTTCATTCTTTTTACTATCTATAGATCTAAATCAAAACAAATTCCATAAAAAGGGGGTTATTTTCAAGCACATTTTCCTTCAGAGAGCTCTTGAATATTTTATCATATCTATTTCTATACATATGCTATACATTTCTAGTTCCCTGTTGAACAAAATCCAAGGTAATGATTAAAAAAAAAACTATGACATTAGAATTCCTAGGAGATATAAAGTTAGCCCTTGTAAATGAAATAAACTTTGTTTTGGCAATTAAGGAATACACAGGGATATTAAGTCAAAGAACAATATGTCTGAACTATTAAATTGTTTTTTCCAGGAGGTTATTAAAAATGTATTTCAAATTACCAGAGTGGCAGGAAAAAATAAAAAATAATAACTCAAAAACGGCTACATTTTCCTTTGCTCTTGAGAAGGCATATTGGATTTCATACATGATTTCCAAGTAGCATTATTTCTGAGCACCAAATATCCACTCTAGGACCACAAGAAGTTCACCCCCACCCCCAGAGCAATAGTAAGACCTTTTGAGCTGCCACTGCAACAAACTGTGAATGGGTGGGCACTTCAGCTGTCATCTGGCAGTGACAACATATGAATTTTCTGTATGTCCCTCGAATCGTGCAGAACCCGGGGTTTTGGACAAGTTCTTTGCAAGGTCAAACAAACAACAGCAACAAAAACAAACCAGGCCAGACCCGGATGAAGGTGCAGCCCAGGATCAAATGGGGCGGGGGGGGGGGTGTATAAGCTTATGAAGTGAGGAGGGGCTCTCTGGAGTCTGAACAGTGTCTGAGTCCTCAAATGGTTAATTCCCCCAGGCTGTCATATTGCATAAACAGATCCTCCTTTAATAAAATTAATTAGGTTCTGAGCTTTATAGGGTGATGCCCACTGACCCTTTACATGCCTATTGTTCCCAGATCCAAGAGAAAGAAAAAAGAGAGGCCGTCCAGTCTACAAGAGAGACACCCAAGTTGAAAGATTAGAAATCTCAAGTAAGAGCTGAGAGAGGAGGAGGAAGCTAGGTAATGTTTGCTTCTGCACTGAACTTAAAAACAAAACAAAACAAACAAACAAAAAAAAAAAGCGCGGTGATGGGGTATTGGTAATTTCGCTTTTTGCACGCGCCACGAAATTCAGGCTGCGTTGAGCTCCTGAGAAACATCCACAGTAATTGCAGATTGCGGGGACGCGCAGCTTTAGTTCATAAAAAACCCGAGCCATAGGGGCAGGGTGAGGTGGAGGGCACCAGAGGATCTGCAAAAGAAATGCAGGAACCTGCAGCCTGACTTAGATTCCTATTACATCCTCCCTTTTCTTCTGGCTACCTACCCAGGGTATGGGGTATTTTATGGCACAAGTTGCTGATATTCTTTCAAGTTTGCTAAGGGAACTCTTCGAGAGAGGGAGCGGGGACTGGGATGGGGAAAGGTGAAATGAGGACCGTGGTCTTCATCTTATTCCTTTATGGAGAGGGGCTTGAGATCCCGGTCCTGGGGATAAGTGAGCGCTTCCAGGTCGCTTTTGGTAGAAGGAAATCTGAGGCATGACAGCAAACACTGCCCGATTTTGTTAGGAAAAAAAAATTTAAGGGAAAGAAAAGAAAAGAATCATAGTCTACCGGATGTTTCCAATTACATGGGAGCCAAAGAACAGAAAGGGGGGGGGTGGTTGCTGTCGAGAAAGGGGCAAAATTTGGAGAGGGTGAGGGCTTGGAGGTGGGAAGAGACGCAGCAGGGTAAAATGCAAGAAATGCGGCTTCTGCGAGGAGAAGAGGAAAATAGGAAAATGAAGCAGAACTAGAAAAATGACAAAGTGTTGAGTGCTGATTTATTGCAGAAGCCTCTGGTCATTTCCATATATTGAAATGCGCCCAAGCGGCCAGTCAGTCAATTTCTTTTGAGCTGCTGCCGCCGCTGCCCACGGGCTGCCCACGTGACTCCCCCTCAGTCAGCCTCTTTACCACCCAGCCCCTGAAAGAGACAGAAGAGGAGGAAAGAAAGAGTATGAGGCAGAGGAGGCATCTGTGTACTGTAGTGGGTGATTTGGTAGAGCATTTGTGTGGGTCTTTGGGAAAGCAGGAATGTGGCCTTGGGGAGGGGAGAGGTAGGTTTCAAGCTCCATTCAAGTGTTACATTTAGTTACCTCTCTGGCATCTTTCCATGGCTCTTCTCTCATCCTCTCTTCTCTTTCTTTCTCTCTCTGCCTCTTTTTTTTTTCATCCCTCCTCCCCACTCTCCTTTTTCCTTCTTATCTCTCCCCTCTTACTTGGTTAAGAAGAGGACAGAATACCCAGATAGAAAAATCTGTGTACAAATACATAATGGGAATGGGTGTGGAGATGTAGGATATTTAAGTCAGATTTGATTTTGATTTTGGTGTCTTTGATACTATGCGTTGGTAGATTTTTCTTAAAGAAAAGCGCGCGCGCACACACGCGCACACACACACACACACACACACACACACACTAGATAAAAGCCAGTGAGTTGTTAAAAATGAATTTGCAGCATTAGAGCTGTTAGCATCATTCAGCAAGCAGCAAGCTTGATAATTTCCAGGTGCTGGGGAAAGCCGTTGTCCGGGAGCTCTTACAGAGCTTATAAATCCCTGTTGGGAGGGAGAAAAAAAATCTTTGGAGGTGAATGAAATATCAAATCACAAGACTCCTATGTAGATTTATGATTGCATAAGAAGCTTGATCATTTCCATATACTGAAATGTGCTGTCCTCCTGAGCCTGCCCAACCCTTCCAGGAGACGAGGCACTCCGTTCTGCCTTGATCAATGTTGACTATGAAGCAAGAAAGGAGGGGGGGTGTGTGGAAAGCAGGCTGGCACCAGATGGAGCGGGGTCTCGGGAAAGGTCAAGGTTAGCCCAGGCTGCTATTGAGTCGGTAGCAGCCTCACAGATAGATCTCTGCCTCGAAGGCACCCACTGGGGCTTCTCAAAATCAAATCTAATAGAAAAGGCAGTCACAGAATGAAATCGCTTCATCTGAATGCTAAAATTGTTATTAGGCTACATTAGAGAGATATCAGGCACGTGGTTACCAAAAAAGAGGCATGCCTAGCAGTTTGTGTCTGAAAGAAAAGCTATGAATATGTTGATAACATCAGTAACGGGCAAGTGGAAAAGATGGATATCTTTTTTTTTTTTTTTGGTGTGAAGACCAGATTAACATATTAAATGAGTATGTTTTTCTCTTTTTAGCAGGACTACCTTTATTTTGAATGGCTTGGAATTGGTGGGTGGAGGGAAGTAGGGGAGCAGTGGTGATGGTGAAAAAAAAGATCATTCCATCTAGAAATAGGTGATCTTTATTGATCAAGAAGTTTGATTCACTTAAGGAATTTTGTTAGCATCCTTTGCCAGGTGTGTGCCTTTGGAAATTTATTCCTCAGGCATTGTATCAGGGATTCACACTGCTGTGGAAATTAGTCTTTCTGGTTTAGGACCAATGGAAATCTGTCAGAGGCCTTCCTCTGCTCCCCTTTCTTCTCCCTCCTCTTTTTCCTTTTGCATTCTTTTTAGAAACCCAGTTCTGGAGAAGAATTCATCTGGGGTGGGGGGCAAACCCCAGCCTAGGAGAATGTCTGGGACCAACATACATAGCCTGTTAGGGTAGTCACACTAGTATTTTTCAGTCTCTTCCCCCAATTATCATAAATGAAACCCACATTAGCTGTTTTTAACCTATAGCACAGCCATATCTTAAAGAAGGATTTAGTCTTGTAAAATAAATGCGGGCTACACTAGATTAAACATGATGACTGCACTCCAAGGGTTAATAAATTTAGAATTAACAGATCATCCCAGCTTGATACAGCTACTATAGATGATTTAATATGCAGCCTAAGCAGGTTGACAGTCAGCTCACAGATGCAGATAAGATCAAACAGTCTCTTGATTCAATAGATTGAATAGTTGTACTGAGTGTCTAGAAGGTGAGTGACAGAACATATATGGCAGGGGTTCTGGTAAAATGGAGCTTGATTCCCAACTGCTGTTTTGTGCACTGGTTTTCTTTTTCTAACAGTTCACCTTCTGTGACAATAAAACCCAGAGCACAGGTTTAAAAATTCTCGTCATAGAGTAATAGCAGCTTGTTGAAGTTTTGAGTAAGGAAAAGATGGATACCTTTAATATCAAGATCTATTTCTAATTAGCTCTGCCTAGTAACTAATAGCCACGGGTTTCCCCCCCACCCCTCTCCTCCTGGGTTCTCAGGTCAGGGACACTAGATTCCTGGATGATGAAATAAAGGCAGCTTCATTGCTGAAATTACTTAGGTAATGTCCACAGTCCTCTACCTTGCTCTGGTTCTGAAGATGTGAAAATGGAAATGTGATATGGAGCTAAGTTGAAATTCAAACAGTAAAAAGGCACTGTCCAATAACTATATTTCTGAAATGTATGTTTAAAAAAATGGCCAAAATGAGGATCTGGGGTCTTGGGGAAGATTAGGAAGGATTCAGCAAAAAAAGTTAAGGGTATCTGTGTCACCATGGTTTGCCAAAGTGGTCTATCTAAAGTTTCAAATTCCTAACTGTTTTTTTTTAAGGTTTACTTTCCTTTATTCCAACTCTAGTATTTAAACAAGGAGACGAAAACAATTTCAATACAAGTGTATGTGATTTCATGTGATAGACAAGTTTATAACAGTTTTTATGATTTGATCAAGAGCAAGAGCTCCTCCTAAACCCATTAGATTCTGTCATGTGAATATATATTCAGGCAATTTAAAAATGCGTATTATGTATTCAGTAGACCGGCACAGGTCTGAATCTTATTCTGTTTTATCACCCCCCCCCACATACACACAAACATACAACTTTTAATATGAAAATCTATAGTAGAGTGACTATAGTACCACGACAATCAGCTTTCCAATATCCTGACTTGGTTGTTTCATTTATTTATTTTATTTTATTTTTGAATATCAATATGTCCAGTCCACACTATGAGATAATGGCTCACAAAATTTTTCTTTAATAAAGAAAGCCATTTGAAATGGAATAATCGCTCTACATCCTGTTAACACTTTAACTTTTCTCTTCTCTCTCTAATGTTCTAGGAGTTAGCATGATATTCTTCTCATTTAGAATTTATTCTCTGTAGGTAAGCTCTAAAAAATTCTTAAAATACTTCATTCTTTAAAAATGCTGTTTCGGATCTTGGAGTAGTATGCTTTTTGAAAAACAAAATCTGTCTCTGTGTAACATGCATATTAAAGGTTTTGAGATAAAAGTGAATCTTTCAAATTTGAGGCTGAGGAAAGTGTTTCAAGTGAGTAGGTGACAGGCAAGAGAAACTAAAAACTCAGGTATAGCTGTTCCTAAAACAGTGAGAGTGGGCATTTATTTCCCATACATACCAACCAGATCTGGATGCTCCGAATTTTATTCCCTTTTTCTTGGACAACCTGTGATTGCAGCAGGGGGCACTACCAACATACGAATTACTTGGAAGTAGGAAGCTCAGGCTCTCCTGTTTCCTGACTACTTGGAGGCATAACCACTGAAAACAGTTATCTCTCAGAAATTTGCATATTTATGGTGCCTCCTGCAGGTTCCTGTGATTGCTTTACAGTCAGGAAAGGTAACAGAAAAATATATATCCTTCTTTAAAACATGAAAAAGGATCATATAGGAATAGTGACTCTAATAGGAGACTAATCCTTGCAAAGCCTGTAGCATGAAATTTGTTTCTGGAACATTTTTGTTTGGGGTTTGTTTTAGGATTTGAAGGGAATATTTTGGAAGTTACAGGTCTAAGTCCCTGGTTCTTTGAAAATAGATAAAGGAAAATACTTAATGTTTTGAGGGAAAAATTAGCATAGACTTATTTATTCATCGAATGAGTACCTCTAAAGAACAGAAAATTCCTTATAGACATGGAAAAGCCACCCAATAGATCATTTAAAAGCCTAGTTCCATAGCACATATATTTTTTTAGTCCTAGTCATAAGCAATGAACAAATGTGCAGTGTAGCTTTGGATATAAAAGTTAATTAGGTCTCAGAAGAGAATAGTTTCACTTTTATTGGCTCTGAGTTCCAAGGATACCTTAGACACACCTTTTCTTTCAGCCCTTTTTGACCTTCTTTGTGGAAAGTGTACATGGGTCAGACACTTAGGTTTGTTTGGTTCTGGATGTCATATTTTTGTTATTTTGCTTTCTCAAAAGGCATTCCACCAAAGTAGTCATCATAATTAACATTACATCCAGAAAAATCTATTTGTACTCCATCTCACGACCAAGGTGCAGTTTATGTGTTGTTTTATCAGGGGCTTAGAATAGCCAGAGATTTCATATTCTTTTAAGTTGACAGTGGCCGAATGTAGGGACATTCAGAGAAAATGAAGGCTAAAGTTTTAATTATGAGTGGTCCAGTTTCTGTGCATTTCCATCAGAAACTCATCCTTATTTTATAACCAGCCTATTGTATTTAATTTCCTTCCCTCTTAAAAGCCACATGTGTAGTGTTCATACTACTGTTATCAGCGGCCATCAGCAAACATTCTTAGTGATGGTGGAATTCTGCCATACACAGCCTTCTCTGTATTCCATCTTTTCTATGGAAATGCCTATCAAAATCAAGGGATGTAAATAATTTTTCCTGCAATTAGACTTTACATAATAAAGACACCATGTAGTAAAAATAATATGTGCTATCAATAATACGTGGTGACATAAATGCCCAAATTGTGAGCAGAAGGATTCTCTTATCACTCATTAGTCCCCACAGCAGTATGTGTTCTGATGTACTACTTTTCGCTGTAACATTACGCGATATATCTGTTTGTTATTCTGGCTAGGGAAATTCTCATGAAAATAATTACTGCCATCATCTTATTATTTCAGTATGAGTTTAACCACTACAGTTAGGCATTTGGTATTATGTTGTAAAAAATATATACGTCAGCATTAATATTTATTTCCTTGCTGCTGCTCAGTCCCTTGTCCCTAAAAAAATTAAGAAGTCAGGGACTCTTGCTCCTTTCAACTCCCATAGTGAAAAGATTCTTCAAGAATGTTGCACAATTGGAAGTAATGAATCACAACTTTTTAGCATTGTTAGAAATGTTTTCATTTTGAACATTTCTACAAACCAGATATGTCACTTTTATTGAGGGTAAGGTAGCTCACAAAGCCTGGGCTGAGCATTTTAAAATTTTCTTTTTGTCACATTAATTTTAAGAGATTGAAATCTTTAACTGTTAAGATTAGTGGAAATGAAACAATCCAGCTTGGAATTCTGAAGCTAAAATCATATCAAAAAGTCATTCCTTTTTGGTTTGAGTTTGCTTTTCTACTTGATTTATTTATGCTAAAATAAAAGAAAAAAAGTTTTGAGGGTTGCAATTTCCCATTAAGGAGAGTTGACTTCCTGTAAAACATGTTTTAAAATGAGCACATTATAGTTCTCTAGAATCTTTAAATCTACATAGGCAAAAGATCTAGCATTTTTAGCACGACCCTTTTATATGCTTAACATTCAAATAATTAATGTATTTGCTTTCCCCCGTCATAGGTTTACAGTCAGAAACTGAGTTTATTTAGAAAATCACTAATCTTGTCTTGTCTCCTACTACTTAAGTTCTGAGTTCAAGATGCATTATTTTGAAAGGAGTGGGTCATGTGTCTTTTCCCACCATATTTAAAGAGTACATACGGATTTTCCTTGTTCTCTGAGTATCCCCCAAATCAGTGTTTAAGGATGGATGGGAGAACAGTTGCTAATATAAGGAGGTTCTATGCGTCTTTGATGAGAACCAGCTAGAACGGGTTTCATGATTTAAAGAAGGTGGTGGCTGGAGAATTATGGATTTTGGCTGTTTGAATATTTTATTGCATTTCAAAATCTGAAAATTGAGAACAATAAAAAGGGTATTTTGTCTGTGGTGGATAGGATTGTGAAGTTCCTGAGAATCCAAGTGGCCTACTTTGTGAATCTTTATCATGTGCCAGACATTTTCCTAAGGTCCTACTCTGTGCTGAGGGGGGGGAAAAGATGCAGATGATAAAAGCCCTGTTTTATAAGCACTAACAACCCATGGCTTATCAGGCAGTGGCTTTTATGACATAAGTTACTGTATGAAATACACATAGGGAGACAGGTACTTGTTTCCAATTGACAAAAATGGGTTTGTAGTGTATAATACATTGGTTAAACAGGTGTACAAATGACCTATATTTCCTTTCTTTTTTTTAAACGGTTTATCTATTTATGCACACAAGAAATGGGGTGTAGGCCAGAGGTGTGGGGTGGTGAGAGGATTTACCAGAGACAGTGGGGGGAACAGAACAGGCGGATTGACTGAAGTACACTGCTGAGGGGAGTAGCAGGTGAGGCAGGAGAGGTCTGCTGCACCATGTGGGAAGCTCCCTGGCTGGGGATAGAACTCGTGCTGCAGTGGCTGTGGATAGTTTCGTAGGCTGTGACTTAACCCGTTGCGCCACCAGGGAGGCCCGTCCTATATTTCTTAGCTATGGTTAAGTGAAAAAATACAACTTTCCACTACATGCGTATTTAATTTATTTGTGGCCAAACTCAAATACCTGTGTCCTTTTCACCTGTAGCAGCAACTGGAAATTCACTCCTAGATTCAACAAATGTATTAAATGCCTACTATGTGATAGGGAAGTGAAACAAAGTCACTTGAAAAATAAAACATCCACAGATGCATGCTAGAAATAGTCTATAATATTGCCTACCAGACAAATGGTTATGGAGAGCTCATTTCTCAAAAGTAAATAGTTATGCTATTACTTAACATCAGAAAAATTGTTAAAACAATAGATAATACAGATAGCCTTGCTCAAATCTCATTAGTTAACATTCTCATTTCTGGGAAACCAAATTCTTTACCCAAAAAGTAAAAATCTGGCGGCAGATGTGACCAGTGCTGTGTTCCTTCAGACAAGTCCTTGCTAAAAGCTTAGAATTGTTCAAATCAGTAATGTGAAGCCAGGGCTATACAACGCAAGGATAATAGTATGCACTTGCATGGCTTTGGCATGTGTGAGTTTATGTGACATGCTTGTGCCTGTGTATATATACCTTAGTGCCTTACAAATAAAAGCCATCCAAGAAGTGGGGACCACGTCTCCTGTCTGCTCAGAGCTGTGCTCCATAAAAAAGAAAGAATAACAATTCTTAGGACCAGATTCTTCATTTTATAGGAACCTCGAGGCTTAGACAACTGACCTTGTGCAAGGGAATGTTTTTTAAAGAGAAAGAGAGAGAAAACAGGCAAATTGTATACAACCAGGAAAGGGAAACTAGAGAGATTTGTTTATCATGCTCCCAAAGAATGATGAAATAGGAATAGATATTTTCTACCAGAAAAGTTTCCTTCATTGAATTTGGCAGGGGAAAAATTACTGATGACTAATTATCAGGAATAAGAGGTGTCGATTTTTGGAAAAAGGCCTGACTAGCCCCAGCTATGGGAATGATTGGCACACATCTGGAGTAATTGTGGGGTTGGCCAATTGTGGGGTTTATTGGAAATTGGCAGGAAAAAATCTTGAGCTTGGTGACTTGTTTTGATGACTACTTCTCTTTTGTCACCTACCTAATTCCAGAGCAGACCAGCTAATGCTATTGTGAAGTAAGAATTAGCAAGGCCTTGTGGTACTTGGTGGCCTGATTTGGTGGTCTGATTTCAGTCAGAGAGAACATAAAAAAAGGGATTGCTCTTGTGGAAGTGGAAGATGTTAAATGCATATGTGGTTGCTGCACAATTCTTGGTGGGTCTTTCTGTATAAAGTCAGTGGCCCTGGGTTCTGCTGAAATACCCAGCAGAGGTCACATCTTGGTGGTAGTGGGGGCATGCATTTTAAAATGTCATTTTAACTCATATACCACCTGGTCTTTATGGAGTAATCTTTCTAAAGCCTCAAGAGTTGGGGAAGAAAGGGTTGGAGCTTTTTACCGTCATCGTTCATATCCTTCTAATGGATATGTTAACTAAAAAACCCAAAAAAACAAAACACCATTATCCCCATCTCCCAGCCCACCATCATCATTTCTAGCACCACTACCACCACCATCAACATCACCATCACCATTATCACCACCACCACCACCACCACCACCACCATCACCATCACCATCACAACCATCACCACCACCACCATTATGATAGCTATTGCTTTCTGATTTTTTTTAAAGATTTATTTATTTATGCATACAAGAGCTGTGGTGTAGACTATGATGTGAGGGGTTGAGCGGATTCACCAGAGACAGAGTGGGTTGCAGAACAGGCGGATTGACTGAAATATACTGCTGAGGGGCACAGTGTGCAGGTGAGACATGAGAGGTCTGCTGTGCCATGTGGGAAGCTCCCTGGCTGCAGTGACTCTGGATAGCTTCATAGTGATGAGACTTAACCCCTTGTGCCACCAGGAAGACCTGCTATTGCTTTCTGAACAAACCCAGTGATACAAGGGAAAATACAACTCTCTGAAATAATATGTTACTACTTCTTTTATTTTTATCATGCAGTTGATAGACCAGATAAAGAAAATATGAGATGCTCTCTTTCTCTTCTTTGGTCAATTTATACTTTTTCATCAGAATGTAACCTAGAATGTAAACTTCTGTGTATGTATATGATGCACCATTGTTGACATATAATCTTGATTTTTAAGTTTTCACTCTGTATATATTTCATTATAAAATAATGAAAACATAATAATAGCAAAGAGTACTTGTCCAAGTAAAGGACTAACTGCCTATAAAATTTCCTTTTAGACAGTGAAGTCATAGCTAGAAACTGGCAATAAGGTCATGTGAAACCACTAAAATTCATTTCTGTGATGTTCTCTAAGGGGGGGGAGGGAGGGAGGTAAAGAAGGAGGGGGAGGGGAGAGGGGAGAGAGAGAGAGAGAAAGAGAGAGAGAGAGAGAGAGAGAGAGAGAGAGAGATCCAAAAGCTTCCTCAGCTGAGTTGTTCTGTCTTTTATAAAACAGCTTCACATCTGGACTGATAACTTGAATTCCACCCAGTGCCATTTAAATAGCCCAAGTTATAAACCTCTTAAACTTGGGGTTTATAATAGAAACACTGACAGAACCTTAACTATAGTGCCTCTATAGTAATGAAAGCACAACTATTTCATTATAGCAGTGTCTGGCAGGGCTGCTATAATTAAGAGTCTGTCAACGTTTCCATTATAAACCCAAATTTTAAGAGGTTTTTAACTCACATTGTTTTAAATCACATTGGGCTGAAACTTGTGGTACAAAATGTCAGACCAGATGTGTGTGTGTGTGTGTGTGTGTGTGTGTGTGTGTGTGTGTGTAGTTGCTTTTCCTTTTATTTACCCCCTTTTCCCCTCCACCCTCCCCAAAGAGGCAAATAGGTGAAGCTTGTTTTTAAGATTAGATGTGAAAAAAATATATTGAAAAAAATTATTCCTTTGCTAAAAGCAAAAAATTCATGGGGAGGAGGGCACAGAGAAGGAAGGTTGAGGTATTTTTCTTTTTGGCTGCTTTGATTGTATTTTCTTATTTTAGAAGCAATGTTTTGAAAAAATGGATCACTTGATGCTGGGTTCTTAATACTGCTTTACTTGGAAGATATTTGATAATGTAGGCTATTGGAATGGTAGTTGTTCAACTATTCTGATATTTAAGATAATCTTTCGACTATCCGTGGTGGGAATCACTTTTAAGTCTAAATGCACTCTTTTAGAATCTTACCTGATCAATGTTTAATTGGTCTCTGAGGGAAACTTACAGAATTTGGATAGTTATGTTGGTTTCATTTATACAGATATAGGATTTATTCATCTATTCACTCAAAAACCCTTTATTGAGCATTTACTGTGTGCCTAGTGTTGCATTAGGAAATTTCAAATACAGCACATTGGCCGGGTATCATTGCCTAGCCCCTATGGGCTTGATGTCAGTGTTCGGGAGCTAAATTAGATACTTCATCCAGCAGTGTTTTAACAGTAACTCCTTGTCTTCAAAAAGTACTTAAGGGGAGAGACTACTGCCCACCCCCCCAGCATTAGTGACTTAGTAGACAGCAGCCCAGCCAAGAGGAAAGTATAGACTTATTTAGAGCAAATTCAGCTTTTTCCTTCCTTCCTTTTTCCTCCCTCCTCCCCTTCCCCCCTCCTTTCTCTCTTTTTTTGGGCAGGTCCATCCAGGTATGTGAAGTAGTCTGCCAGCCAACAAAAGACCCAGAGCGCCTCTGGAGAAGTGACAGACTAATGTTCCCACTGGGATCACCCTGGGAAAGCCTGTACCTTTGTAGAAGGTGTAGACATTGCCCCCCCAGGGGTCTCCTTTAGGTCCCAGGCTCTGGATCACATTGGTATTAGAGGAAGAAATGTTATAGGAGAGTAGCAGGCTGAGGGAAACTGGGGAGAAGAGGAGAGTGTGGCCTTTCACCTTTTCAGTTTAGGGTGACCACATAAAGACACCCCCCCTTCTTCATGTACAACCTCCCCCTTTCTTTTTTAAATTAATTTTTTCTTTTGTCTTAACACCCTAGCATCCTGGCCCTCAAGAACCTCACTGAAATGCAAGACATATTCCTAGTGTAGAACTCAAACCTAGTTTTACTCTATGAAGATGATAGTTCATTCTCTGTATCCTGAACTGCCATTAGACAGACAGACAGAGAGAGAGAACTGATTATATTTATAACCATTCATTTAGTCATTCATTTATTTATCTTTTTGTCTATAAAGGTGTTTCCCCCTAAAGGCAGACAGTGAATATTTTATTCTAATGTTGTAGTTTCCATCGATACAGACCTTTTAACCCTTCATTCTCCAGCTCAGTCTGAGTCCCTCATGCCAGGCGATCCTCCGCAAGAGGGCTGGGACTGTATTAAGTCTTCCTCTTGGAGCTGTTTGTTGACCACATTCACGTTCAGAGCCCTGGAGCTAAAAGCACTTTACACCATAAAATAAAAGCACTGTCTTTTTTTCTAAAAGGTTACGTCTGGAGGCCACGCGGCTCATACTTCATACCGAAAACTACTGAAAGGACTATGAAATCCTCTATGATTTACACTCTTTCACTACATTAGGGTATAGATATACTCGACTCTAAAAATACGGTGGGTTTCTAACCGACGTGAATATATGTGCATTATTTCAGAAAGTCTGTTAGAAAACTTGTCAACACATTATAAAGCATAAACCAGGACTTGGCTATTAAGTACGGAGATCAGAGGCAGAATATATACTGCAGGAAGTACTGGGGAGTCTCCTCCGCGGGCAAGATAAAAAGGGGGAGAAGGGGAGGAGAGGGGTCGTCTGTTGGCCTGGAGTTTACACTCTATGTCGTCACCAAAGATTTGGGAAAGAGCCCACGGAGTGTTATTACCCCCTCAATGGAATCAGCAAAGGTTCTACAGCCCCAAATAAAGTTAACTGAACGGTGAGAAAATAATTTTAACGTTGTCATAATTTATTACTGTCTAAAAGCCACTTTGGGAAAGGTAAATATACTTATTGTGTATCCAAGTGTGCGTGTTTAACGTGACCATTTACCCCCTACAAAACCACCTGCATCATTAATCAATACTTATGTAATATTCTAAACCTCTTAAAACAACACATTTTTATTTCTTTAAGCACACACACAAACCCTCCCCTCCCCCAGTTTTGGGCGCTTTAGCAAGTATCCGGCAGCGATGAGGGAGGGGGTGCCACGCGTAGGGGCGAGCACTGGGGGGGGGGGGGTCCGCCACCAGGAGGGATCAAATGCCGATGCACTGCTTTGGTTTTCTGGACTGGGTGAAATCAGGCTGGGGGAGGGGAGGGAGCGGAGGGCAGTTACTATTTCACTCTTGGCATTTTATGATGGTGAAATTAAATATATGTTAATGGTGGAAACGTTGCTGCTTACCACTCCATTGGCACTCAGGGAAAGCAGCTGCAAAACTGGGTTTTTAATGTATGTTTTAAGATGTGGTTTCGGAAGGAACCCCCTGGAATCTGAAACAAGTGCAATAACGTAGCAGACCTACTTGTAACTAAGTGCTTAATTTCCTATGATTTTTTTAAAAAAGAAAATCAATAAAATGTTGCCAGTTATTTATTGGAAATAACCACAGATAGCCGCCCTGATAGGGTGCCGGTTTTAGAGAGCACACAATTGTGTAATGAATTGTAATTCAGAAGACTGTTAAATGTGAGCCACAGAACCTTTCAGAGGTAATAAAGTCATTACTTTTTACACTACAGCCAACCCTGAAAAGCTTTATACACACCATTATATATAAATCACCCATATATATTTTCACAACACATTCACCTATTATATATCTTCTCTATATGTGGACTTTTATGGATGGATGGGAAAAATATTTAAATTTGAAAAGCTCTGTTCCAAAATAATCTGACTCACTATTGATACCAAAAGGGCTTTTATTTTATTTATTTATTTTTCAAAGGCCTCCCAGTTGCACTTTCTTCTTCCCTCTCCTCATCTTCTTCTCTCCATTCTCCTT
>PVIJ01018963.1:0-24897 GCA_004024925.1 Scalopus aquaticus
GCAGCTGGGGGGCGGGCGGGGGCCGGACTGTTGGCCACATGCAAAAAAATGGACAGCCACATGCAAAAAAATGAAGCTAGACTACTACCTCACACCCTGCACAAAAGTCAACTCAAAATGGATAAAAGACCTGGATGTAAGACCGAAACCATAAAATGTATAGAAGAAAATATAGGCAAAACTCTACACGACGTACATCTCAGCAAAATCTTGAAAGACACATCCCTCAAAGCAAAGGAAGTGAAAGACAATATAAACAGATGGGATTATATCAAAATATAAAGCTTCTGTACAGCAAAAGGGATTCTCTTCTTGACCTGCATCCTGAAATGACAGAACACAGCCCATGTCACTTCATGACAACAGTACAACATAAGCTGGAAACAAGCTTCTGATGTCGAAGCCACTACAATTTTCTTATTTCTTGTGGCTTCATCATCTCTTAAAATGACTTGTAAATTGCCTACAAAAGTGACAACTTTCCAGGGAAATGGTATGCACCCTTTTTCAAAGTATTCTCCCCCTTTCAGTATGGCCACGAAGATTTCTGTGGATAGGCAGAACTTAATTTTATGTTCATCTCGGTTATTTAGTGAGGTGTCATTTGATGATTAAATTATTGGGATCTGCAGTTGATTTGATTTCTACTTTCTATCCATGTGACCTTGGGCAAATCGTTAAACTCCTTTAGCTTTGTCACCTCATCTTGAAAATGGAGATGATAATACATATCTCATTAGATATTGAGAGAATGCAATTAGCTAGAGCAGTGGTTCTCAACAAGGTTTATTTTGCCACCCAGGGGATATATGGCAATGTCTGGAGGCATTTCTGAGTGCCAGCACTGGGTGGGGAGTGCAACTGACATCTTGGAAGTAGAGACTAAGTGCTGTAAAGCACCTTGCAATGCATAGGATAGTCTATCGCAGATAATTTTCCAGTCCCAAATGTCCAGAGTACTGAGAAACCCTGAGTTAAAGCAAAGTTCTTTTTGAACATAAATCTTGGCACACAATAAGAAAAATGAATGTTTATCATGGATAATATTTTTGAGCAGGTTTAAATAATAACCTGAAATTGATTGTTTTAATTCCATGTTTATAAATCAATTGAAATTTTGAACTCACTGTAAAAATGTTTTCAATTATAAATACATAATTAGAGAAAAATCAAGTTTTTAGATGATTTGGCAATGACATTCTATAAATTCCACAGTTCTTATACAGGAGTAAAACTGAAAAGCCTAGTGATTCTCTGATGTTTCATAAAATTTTTTAAGATGTACTTCAATTCTTATAATTATTGCCAGCATACAGTGTACATTGGACAGGGTTTATCAAGCCACATGCATTTAAAATGTTATATAAATATGTAATGCATAAAAGTAAACTGCCTGAATAATAAATGTATTTACCCAAAGAATAAATAAAACAGCTCATAAGAAGCTGTTCCAATTATTCTGGTAAACACTACCATCTATGCTTGACTTTCTTTCATTGCTTTTAGACATGAACATAAAACCCAGAAATATTGTCTCGCAATGAAATTCAAAATGACATCATTCCTAAAAGTGTAATATAAAGTATCACTGTCCTAACTCTTTCCTTTTGTCAGTAATCACGGGCACTTAAGAATTGCTACATGGGTCTACTCTTCCAAACAAGAGACTTTACTGAAGTTGATAATGAAGGCCAGGAATGAATTATATGGAAGACTTTTGATCTTAGTTGAAAGACTGATAGGCATTCGGTTGCTCTTGTTGGGGACTAACCATGTGGTTACACGGAATGCCTGTTTCATTACATGAATTTACTCATCTTTAAGATGAGCATATAGACATTTTCTATATTCCTCTTTTGCTTATAAAATATATAAATTCTTGTCCCGATTCCCCATTTTACATTTTTTCACCTTTGAGGTTCACAGGAACACTGCCCTTGTTTTGAATGTCATTTAATTGGAACAAACATGAATAGCCTTAAAATAAAATCACTGTTGATTCACTGCTCTCTCCTGTGTTTGTCTTGCTTTTAGATTGCAGCTGTTTTTTTTCTTTTTTGAATTTACGGAAATCTAGTAGAAGGTTAGTCCCTAGCATTGAAGATTAAGAAAGCACAGTGAGATACTCTCCTAGATATTTTAAATAGTCCATGATAACAGTAATAATAGTAACTAGTTTATCCTGATAAGGTGCTATATGCCATCTGCTGAGCTGTATTCTGGATACATTATCTAAGTTAATCATTACAATAACCCTGATATGGAGACATCATTAGCTATTTTTCATGTGAGTAAATTGAAACATGAACATTCAAAGCCATGCAGCATGTGTAATTGTAACCAATGCTGTCAGGCAAACCCCTGGTCTCAAACACTGTACCTTAGAGTTGAAATGCCATTACTGACACCCTTCACTGATAATCCTATGGACTTCTTAGAAAAGTAAGGACACATTTATCTTTTCTGAATTTGTGGTCTACTTATTCATTGTGGGAGCATTTCTTTATTTTGTCTATCTTCTCACATAGCTATCTGCATCCTTTTTTCTATCTGTGCAATCTTGGTCTCCCTCTCTCCTAGGCTGGCTGAGCGACAGTGAAGGAGAAACCATAATCTAGCCTGAAGAATATGCCAGGACAGAAAGCTGATGAATGCTTTTAGGTAGAAAGAATAGCGGTTCTAACTTCATCTATTTTATTCACCTTCTGGATTCCATGTGGATTCAATTAATTCAAGTTGGATTAGGAAAATCTAGTTCACTCATCATGTTGCCTATGTCTTGAGAAATAGTCTTCCTTTAAACAGAAGAGATTTAAGATGGCCCAAAATAACACCAAAATAATACTTGACTTTTTTTTTCAGTTATAAATTGCCTATAACAATATCAACCTTATTTTTTCTTTTTGGATAAAAGCATCAATAGTATTTCACTTTTGTTAATTATTTAACATAAAAAATCTCTAATGTCCCTGGCAGCATGCACAACAAAATATATTCTAGAATTTTTCTACATGGACATTTATAGACTATGTACTATATGCCATTTTTTTCAAGTAGTATGTTGTTTAATAAGCATAACAATTCTCTGCTCTATCTGTTATCACCATTCTGCAGAAGATAGGACTGAGACTTAAAGAGTTGAGTATCTTTCCCAATGACTCATAGCTAAGAGATAGTAAATCCAGGACTCATGCTCAACCAGTGTGATTTTAGTGCCCAGACCCTAACCAAGTATGGGGAAGAAACTAGATTCACCTACCACACAAATTCCTCCATCCTGATCTTTGAAGTTTTGCTGAGAAATATATTATTTAAACATTTGCATGAGTTTTAAGAGTTCAAATTTGAGCAATTTGTAGAAAATTGCTTGAAGAATTGGCAGTTGTAAACCTATATCTGCTCATAGGAATGGAGTCATGAGAGTGATTTGTATTGTTTAGTATCATGGTTCCCACGGCCCCCAGGAATTCTATTTGCTATAACCTCAACTTACTATATCTAACTGCAGTGGAGTGACCCTACCCTATATATGAAAGTCAAACTGTGATCTGACTTTTGTTATTAGAAAATGTAATAATTCTGTGACTTGAATAGAACAGGTAGACTGTTCCTGTTAGCCTGATCAAAATAAATAAAAAAATCAACTTTTGTGGAGTGAGATGCACTAATCTGGGCTCAGCTCAATGTAGATATTGCTAAAGCTCCTCTTTGTGTATACATTGCTCTTACCTAGTTACATAAATTGCGTTTAGAAAGAATTAGTTGCACAATTTTTGAAAAATAATAAGTTAAAGTAGAAATAAACTAACAGTTGTACTGAAATCTCATAGGACAAAATGGAATCTATTTACTGCATAGTAGCTTGGCAAATTAAATTGTATAATTTGTATTCCTTTCTGTTATTGAATTTATAGCTGAGTTCTTGTTGGTTCATTTTTTCCCCATCTTATGGTATCTATATTTCTTTGTGTAATTAATATAAAACATTTTCTCTTGGCTTTCGTTAATTTAACAGTCTTATAAGATGTGGTTTTATTCTTCACAAATAGGAAAATTCTGTTGCGTCTTAGTAAATTCTGATTTACTTCTATACTCATGAAAACAGAAGAATTTACCAAGATAACAATTTAACTTGTGACGTTGAAAAATATCTCTTTCTACCTTGTTCCACTCCTGTGAATTCTTATTTCAATTTTGCTATTTATTTTACATACCATCATCCCTGGAATCAGAATGCTTCAGAATTTACATATAAAAAAAGGATAAAATGAAGAAAAACAAAATGGGGAAGACTTATTCCTCAGGATAACTTCCTAAAATCTAATTTAGGTGCATTCCCTGAACGCATCTTGAAGGGAGAACATTAAAATGTAAAGGCTGTGATATTTTGAAACACTCTGTTATGATGAGAGCCTATCCTGAGCAAAATCTCTAAGTAGTGAAAACATGTCTGTGATTCCCAACATCTTCTTTTGTCTGTGTTCCACACCCATTTCTATTTCCTGTCCTCTGGCACTCTGTCACCCCACACATGATTTCTCAGAATCCCCCCTGAATCTTATTCATACTTCCTAGGGGTCCCAATTTTAGGAAATGGTATTGTCACCATTTCCCCAAACCCCAAGCCCCCCAGGCTGATCTCACCCTCCAGCAGCGCAGGTGGGTAAGTTAGGAGCGGAATAGCCACTGTCCACTGCTGGTCCTGCCAAGAATCAAAGGTATGAGCCAAGGGGCCCTGCTCCACAGTCTGGAGAAGGACTCTTGAGACTCTCTGATCAAGATTCCAAAGAGGACTCCTAGACATCAGTGAGGGTAGACAAGGAGTGTCAGTGTTTATTGATTAGCAAAGCAGCAAGAAGTGAGAGCTCTGAGGAGACATCTCTAGGCTTGAGCGACTCCCCAGGGTGTCAGGGCTGGGGGTGGTTTATATAGTTTTTAGAGCTAGGATTTTGAGAACAAAGGAATTAAAGTGCATTGGCTGAGAAGGCAAGGAGAGTGAACTTGGCTAAAGTCCATTTGTCCATCTGAGTGTGGTCCATGTATCCTGTCAATTGTGATAAACAATGAGCTGCAACTCGTTGGTCACGAAGGGCTCATGACCATCTCGTATGTGAACATCTCAGGTCGGGGGTTATATGCCAGTTTAGACTCCTTTCTTCCGCAACAGCCAACTTGATAAACTGTAAAGAGACAGCTCAGGAATGTACAAGCTGGGGTTGGGGAGGGGGATTAGTGAGAAAAATTAATAATAAAAGCAATGGGATAAGGGAATCCCTGGTGAAGCAACGGGTTAAGTCTCAGCACCATGAAGCTATCCACAGCCACTGCAGCATGAGTTTGATCCCAGCCAGGGAGCTTCCCATATGGCGCAGCAGACCTCTGCTGCCTTGCCCTCGCTCCCCTCAGCAGTGTACTTCAGTAGATCTGCCTGTTCTGCTCCCCACTCTGTCTCTGGTGAATCCTCTCAGCGCCCCACACCTATGGCCTACACCCCAGTTCTTGTATGTGTAAATAAATAAATCTTACAAAAAAACAATGGTATAAGGAAATTTATATGATTTGATATATATGATTTGATAAGAATCTGGGAGTTCAACAGACAACTACTATGACTAACCCGGGGTAAACTTAAATCACCATTAAAGTTTCACTCCTAATGGTGAGCCAAATATGCCAAAAATGAGAGTATTGATCAAATAGTGGATTGAACACATTCACAAATATTGGTAGATAACTCGTACCAACTCTGGACACATGAGGTTAGTTTTCTTGCCCTGAAGGTATTAACTATGTAAATCATCTAGATCACCCATTGCTTTTGAGTCCCTATTCTCTAGTAACTAGATGCTTGTGATTTAATATCCAATGCAGATGTGATCAAGAGATACAGACTATTCTGGCCATGTGGTTCTGCATGATTGTTAGTTTTCATTCTTTTTTTTTTTAAGATTTATTTTTTATTTATACATACAAGCTGGGGTACAAGCCATAGCTGTGGGGCGGCGAGAGGGTTCACCAGAGACAGAGTGGGGAGCAGAACAGGCAGATCAGAAATACACTGCTGAGGGGAGCAGAGGGCGAGGCAGGAGAGGTCTGCCGCACCATGTGGGATTCTCCCCGGCCGGGCGTCGAACTCGCGTCGCCGCTGCCGACAGCTCCACAGTGCAGCGCTTAACTGCTGCGCCACCGGGGAGGCCCTGTTAGTTTTCATTCTTGGTTAATGGACTGAGAGTTTGTTTTGAGGATTCTTCTCTATAAGTTCAGTTAATGTTAACTGCCCTCTTCTATACAGATCTGATAAATTAGGTTTTTGAGCCTGTAGAATTGAGGGGCAGGTCTTAGAATGGGATGATGAATTTAATATAGAAAATGTCCTTTTAGAGTCTCTCGGAAGCTAGCCTGTCTGCTTCTTTGGAACTTTCCTGTATTTTGAAATTCCACATTTATAATTAGAAGAAGAATCCAACACATAAAAATGTATTTTTCTTGCAGGGCATTTGCTGCCTTCCAGTTAAATGTGCAGAGATGGCTTTTTTCCTTCATTTTATTTTTCCTCTAAATCTTACATGGACCTTGCCACTAGAATTAACTGAGGTTAAGAAATATTTATATCAATATGTTGAAAACTAAGATGAATCTGCAGGGTTCTGGACAGTAGAAAGAGTAGGAGCGAAATGATAGAAGTTTCAGCATCAATCTTATAAACTAGTTCTTTTCTGTGTAGTTAAAAGATGTATAATATGAAAAAAAAAAGATGTATAATATATATTGCTGCTGTTCATGCTAATGTCAAAGAGGGCAAAGGCAACTTAAGTACTTGGTTAATTTGTAAGGATATTTGATGCAAAGAACAAATAAACATAACTTCATGAATATATAATGTTGCTGATGGCAGCTGAAATTTTTTCTGGCCATCATTATGGTTTTTCTCCAAGGTCACTGCTGCCTGTTTGCTGGTAAAATTGTGAATGGTTTCGTTATCCTACTTGAACTATGTCAACACAGCTACTTGATTTCTGAATCACTTATTCCAGATTCTATATAATGAGTCATTTCGTTTCCTGACAGCTCAAAAAATTCCAGGACTTGGACGGACTGTCTTGTCATTTTCTGGTATTTGGATAGGACCCTCTGTTAAATCCAGGTTGAGTTGGCTGGATTTCCACATTAAAGGGAGACTTTTTGTGGTGCTAGGGGGATTCCTCCAGATCCTGATGAAAGTTTTATGAAAAAAACATACGGAGGCAGGATAACTCATATGTATAACAGAAATAAGACATTGATGGCATGGTCTCAGAAATGAAGACAGCGGGATCAATTGTCCCCTCTTCTTAAGCAATACTATTTTTCTCACTATAAATGATAACTCAGAGAAAATTTGAAAATTTTTTGTACATTATTTTTTCTAGGCATAGAATTTTTTTTTTATCATTTACAATTGGAATTAGCATTTAAGGAACATATACTAGCATCACATTCCCAATTTCTAGATTACTGTTCACACACATCTAGCTTCTTTTAATGTTTTATGGTTTATCAAACATTTTCACACAGTGCTAGCAGGAAAAGGTAACATTATTCATTCCAGGTTCAAAATGAAGAAAGAAAGATTGATTAGGTGTCTAATGGCCAAGATCAAAATCACATAGCTTATGAATACTAATGGTCAGCATAGGCTTTTAGTTATATATATAACAGGAATAGTGGAATCAAAAGTCTTCTTGTTTGGCTCATAATATTCTCATCATACTGTACACCTTTATCATAATGTAAGAACTCAAATATAGGCTAAAGTGAAAGGCATACTCATATATTATTTTATTGAGGTCACATAAAATACAGTATATGTTTTAGGAGTACAGATTCACACTTACTCAAATGTATGTTATCACATCATGCCCATCACCAAAGTACTGATCTTCCACCACAGTCCATTGGACCCCTTCTACACTTTGCTCCACCCCAACCCCTTCCACACCCCTAGGCCTTATAATATCAGTTCTGTTTTCGATTCTACGGGTCTGTTTTATTTTGCTTTGGTCTATTCATTTTTTTATCTTTCTTTCTTTATATTTCGTGTATGAGCCAAATCATCTGCTATATATTGCCTCTACTGACTTAACTCACTTAGCATAACCCCTTTACATTCCATCCATGCAATTGCAATGGCAAGATTTCAACCTTTTTTTTTTTTTAAAAAGCTGAATAATATTCTATGTGTATATACAGCATATCTTCTTGATCCATTCAATTGCTGTCAGGCACTTAGGTTGTTTTCATCACTTGGCTATCATAGTGCTGCAATGAACATATAGGTGCATATATCTTTTTGAGTTGGTGTTTTCATATTTGTTAGATAGATACCTAGAAGTGGGATTGCATGGTTATAGGGTAGCTCTACTTTTAATCTTTTGGGAACCTCCATACTCTTTTTCTAAAGTGACTGCATCAATTTACATTCCCACCAACAGTGTGCTAAGGGTTTCTTTTCTTCACACCCTTGCCAACACTTGTTGTTTTTAGTCTTTTTGATACAGGCCATTCTCACAGGTGTGAGGTGACAGCTCTTTAATTTTGATTTGCATCTCCCTAAATAATAAGTGATAATGAGCATTTTCTTCATGTGCTGTTAGCCATCTGGATGTCTCCTTTGAAAAGTGTCTATTCAGGTATTCTGCACATTTTTGATTGGGTTTTTGTTGTTGTTGAGTTATATGACTTCTCTGTAGAGCCTGGAGTTTAACCCTTTATTGGATGTATGATGTGCAAATATTTTCTCCGATTCTGTAAGATAACCATTCATTTTGCTGATAATTTCTTCTCTGTACAGAAGCTTTTTAGTTTGATGTAGTCCCATTTATTTATTTTTACATTTATTCCTACTTACCATTGCAGTCAAGTCCCCAAAGTCAACTCTAAAGCTCATGATCTTGAAAGCATATTAGTCAGGGGAGGATCCTTGAGGAAGTGATATTGGATATGATATGTGAAATATGAAGTTGTAGTTATAAAATGAGCTCTGCTAAAGGGGAAAGATTTTAGTCTCAGAATAGTAGAAAACCACTGAATGAGTGAGTTAAACAGAGACATAAATTGATATAGTATGTGTTCTTCAAAAGATCGTTCTTAAGGTCTAGTTTTAGTCAGGTAGAGTCCTTATATCAAACTCACTCTCCTGCATATAGCAATAATAACTTAAAATAACTGGTGTATATACACACACGCGCGCGTGCACGCGCACACACACACACACATGAAATTTAGTAAGTAAAATCCTCTACTAAAGAGAAATCAAGGCCCAGATGGTTTCACTGGTGAATTCCATCAAAAAAATTTTTTTAAAGAATTTATTATTTATGCATACAAGAACTGAGGTGTAGGCCAGAGGTGTTGGGTGGTGAGAGGATTCACTAGAAACAGAATGGGGAGCAGAACAGGTGTATCTTCTGAAGTACACTGCTCAGGGGAACAGTGGCCAGGCAGGAGAGGTCTGCTGCACCATGTGGGAAGCTCGCTGGCCAGGGATCCAACTGGTGCTGCAGTGGTTGCAGATAGCCTCACAGTGCTGAGACTTAACCCCTTGCGCCACCAGGGAGACCCCATCAAAAATTTAAACGAAGAAAAACTACTAATCATACATAAATCATTTCAGAAAAAGAGCAGAAAACATTCTGCAACTTGTTTTATGAAGTCAGCATAGCTCCTATATCAGTATGTTCATTTAAAGGATAGTGGTACAGACCAATATCCCTTAAATATTGGTGTAAAAATCTTTGACAAAATATAAACAAATAAAATTGAGTCATATATAAATGATAATGCATTAGTCATGCCAAGTAAGGGTTATCCCATGAACACAAAGTTGCTTTAATATTTTAAGCACAACCATTCTAGTATATCATACTAACAAGATAAAATTAAGAAGTCATATGATTATCTCAATCAACAAAGAGAAAGCATTAGACAAATTCAACCTGATAAAACATAAATCTAGGCATAAAAGGGAACTCTCTTCCTCAACTTGATAAAGACTGTTACAAAAGTAAACAATTTGCATCCTGTGTGTTCTTAACTTTAATAATACCTTCACAGTAAAGAGCCAGAGATGCCAAATGTTCTTTTCAGGTCTGTTACTCATTAGGGTAATACTTTTATCAGTCACTCATCAAGTCATTTGGAAACAGTTTTTTTATATATAAAATAGGAACACTAATAATTCTTAGCTCAAAGACAAAGCGGTTTTTAAGTGGCTCAAATAATTTGTGGAAGTTCTGAAAGTTATAAAGCGTTACAAGCTTGATCTGACGGTGATAATGATTGTCAACCCAGTGAATTAAAATTCCTTAGCTTTCTCTAAATAGTACCCTGAAAGTCCTAGAAAAGGCTCTCTCCTGACTTAATGGAAAAACCTTTGAGTTAATATTATCTAGGGCCTAAAAACCAATTTTGAGATTTAAAATCCATTGCTTGTTCAGTGTCTCCCTTTGAGTTGTTTGACTTTGTACTACCTTTTGAATGGTAGTCAGATGAAATCTCTGAACATGAAGGGCAATTAGAAAATGAACCCCTTGTGGAGGGGCTAGTAAAATATAATAGAGAAATAATAGTCTAAATTATATGATAATTTATTGATATATTTTATTTTTTTAGACTATCCCAAACCCTCACCACCAAGGACAATTTACAGGTAGTCCAGTTTTTTTTCTTTTGCAAAATAAGTCACATTCTTCTTATTCTAGAATCCAGGAAAGAGAGGAGACAGAGGGAAAGTAGAGCAGGGAGGTTGTGCGTGGGGTGGGGGGGAGGAGGGGAAGGGAAGGAGGGAGGGGAGGGAGGGAAACTTTCTGCATGTAAATGCGAGAGAAGGGAAAGGAGAGAGACACTAAAGAGGTATTTGAGACACAAAAAAGGATCTTAATGCTTCTAATATTCTGTATTTCTTGTGTCACACTAATCACAAAGTTCAAAAAGTGTCCTTGGTATTTGATAAAAGTTTATAGCAGAGGTAACAGGAAAGTACATATATTTATGCAGAAATTAGCAGTCATTATTTTTTAAAACTATTTCTATTATTGATAACATATAAATCCTAATGAGATTTCCCCCCTTAGGGCTCAGGTACTTCTAATTTAGATGTCAAAATGTAAGAAATTTTAATTCTATAAAAATGATGAGACAATTCTATTTTCACATAATTCATGAATCTTAATTTATTAGATTGTCACAAGTCCTGCATTGTGATTCTGTCATATTTCTCTGTTCCTATTGTAATTTGCTCTCATTCAGTCAAGAGATGGTCTAGATCTAGAACTGTACTGATGAAACAAAGTTTTTGATAGGTATTCAAATTATGAGGAAAGTCAGTGGGTTTATGACTGTACTGTTGGCATCTGACAATGTTAAGGTTTTGGGGTCTCGAAGAACTTTATGAATTAATAATTTCTTTCAAATCTCTACTTGTAGACATGAGAAACAAAGATTCTTCTAGCATTTTAAGCCTTAAAAGTTAATGGTTTAACTTCGTGAGAACTTAGTTGTCAAGCTAGGGGCTTAAGATTCAGATGTGGGGAAAAAGTAGTTAGACCCAGGTTCAGTAGACCTAAACCATAATCTAGGAACTGGAGGTGAGTTTTAAGGCAAAAAGCTAGCCATTTCTAGTGAGAGTAGAGCATCGGTGCTGGAACTGGGTATACGACTGAAAAGAATTCAAACACCAAGACTTGCCTCAGGTGAGGCAGAAGTGATGGACTAACACCTGAGAGTTCTTGTTACTCCTCTCTGATATAAAGTCCCAGTTCTGGCCCCACATTGGGAATTTGTATTCTGAGGACAAGGTTTGACTCCTGTGGGTCAGAGTTGAAGGACTAGGGCTTCTAAATATGGTGGGCTAGCTAAAAATTATGGAAGCCTCCAGCTGTTCATTTGCTACTTGTATCCCACCCCAATTTCCTAACCCCCACTTAGCCCTTTTCCCACTAATTCCATAAAAAAATCTCCAGTGCTATATATACCTCTGGTCTAGAATAGCCTTGGTTACAGTATGAACAATTGAAATGATTATATAGTCACAGTGCAGCCTCATTTGTTAGACCACAGGAATGAAATAAGTCTCACAGATGACAACAGTTGTCACTATGGTGAGTGACACCTTGGGTAATCACAAGGACTATGTGTTCCCAGGCCCCAGGCAGGTCAGATCTCCTGTATTGCCACATTCAAAGTACCATCCTGCAACAACTAGCAAATTTTTCCAACCATTAATTCTTGAAGCACATCTGAAATATATATAGCCCACAGCACCAGCTCTCAATATTTGGCTTTCTCTTCCCAGACCTTCCTATTCTAAAGCCTCCCAGAGGCACTCACCATCTGAATAGTGAATATCTCACTCTCAACACTGAAAATTCCTCTCCACTTTACAACTCACTTCTTGCTTCTCACCTGGAAGAGGTTGCTAGGATTTCAATAATGTATTTAGGTAATATTGGATCATTCTAACATGATCAAAGCACAGAGGAGATTCATTTGTTACATTTAACCATAATACACAAAACTCCGAGTTGCAGTATTTATAGGTTTTTTCACAAAACAATTTCCAAGTGTTTTTAGATAATTCAAATCCTCCACTTTATTAACAATGAAAACCAAGTTAGGGACTCTGAGAAAGTTTCTAAATTAGAAATTGGATGTAGGACACAACTGGAAAATTATGAAAAGGTTTAAATTTGATGTATCAAATGGTTATAGCATAAATGTTCCCGAGTCATGTTTGAACTCATAGAACTAGAAGATATTACTGGTGGGTGATTCTAAGAATATTCTAGCCTAATTCTTACCAAACAAAGTAAACCTATGACCTTGAGCAAGTTGATTAAACTCTTTGGTCCTCATTTGTATCACAAGTAACTAGAGGGAATTAATTTTGGTTAATCTCTGACTTTTCTATAATCAATAAAATCAATGAAAAATTACCAGGGATGGAATAAAGTCCTAGAATATTTGCTTTTCATTATATAGAACTTTGTGATTAAATTTCCTATGACCTCACTCCCCATTTTTCATCACCATATTTCATTGAGACAAGTTCTCAAAGTTTTTTTTAAACAAAATTGTTTTAAAATGTTTTGTGTGTACTGGCTTTCAAGTTTAGCAAATATGACTAAGATTGTGTATGGTAATTAATTAAAATGAATTTTGCATAGTTTTCCTCCTAAAAATGGCAAGGAAGACCCTTTTCTTGATCCTGGGTGTTACTTCTTTCAGTCGTAATGCATTACATTTAGACATGTAACTTTATTTTCTATGGAAATCAGCCTCATATGACATGTATGCTCTTTGTAACCTAATGCAATTCCAGTGTTTTGCATAAAGCAAGGTTTTTTTTATTATTTCAAGTTAAGTCCTAAAGTACAGATTCAAAGAAAAAAATATTTTTAGTTATTACATCTAGAAGAAAAGCAAAGGGACTAGATAATTTTTTAAATGAGAATGTGGTATTGCCCCCAGAGTGGAAACTTTACTTTTCTAAGTACAAAAATGTAGGACTTTGGAGTTTAATAAAAACAAAGAGTGTAGAATTTGGAATTTCATATTTATGACTGAGAGTGTGGATATGAATCAAGTTTTCTCATTTATGAGGTATATGATTTTAGAAAAACTAAGCTCTCTAGTCTTAGCTTGTATTTTTACATTTTATTAGTTGAAGAAACTATCTCAAAAAAAGAGAAAAAAATGCAAGTTATCTCAAGGGATTATTTAAGTATAGAGTTAATATGTATAAAGTACTTGGGACCTGGTGAATGCTTAATGACTCATAATACTACTTCCTATGGATTGTTAATAAGTGAGAATGATTCTCAGAATTAGAGATGAGGTATTGGGCCTGGATAAGACAATATGGAAATCATTTTCATTGTATTATAACTGTTTTAATTACACCTGTGTTTTTAAGAAGCTACAGATAAAGAAAACTTGATTTTAATGCAGGCAAAATTCATATTTTTCTACACTAAGTAAAGGTGTTCATTTGGTGTGAATTGCCTTACTCTAAAAATTGATGCACAAAGTAGGTCCAGTTATCCAAACAAATGTACATATATATTTTATCATCTATTTTTTTTAAGATTTATTTATTTATGCATACAAGCTGGGGTATAGACCAGAGGTGTGGGGCGGTGAGAGGATTCACCAGAGACAGAGTGGGGAGCAGAACAGGCAGATCGTGGGAAACACACTGCTGAGGGGAGCAGCAGGCGAGACAGGAGAGGTCTGCTGTGCCATGTGGGAATCTCCCCAGCTGGGTGTAGAACTTGCGTGACCGCGGCCGACAGCTCCACAGCGCAGCGCCCACCCGCTGCGCCACCGGGGAGGCCCTTATCACCTATTTTTTAAAAGCTAATTTGCTGCCTCTGTAGAGGAAAGAACCTTTGAGTTTGTGAGGTATTGGGTAGAGGAGGGAACATTTGCTAAGAAGTTAAACTTGAATTCTGTTCCCATGTTCAACCAAACTATGATTTCATTCCACTTATTCAAGAGCCTCTCTTGTTTAAGTTCCATTGAGAATCACTTTCAGAAAAGTTCCACGTAACATGAAGCCTGGGGCATCTTTCTTTCCTCATTCACACCTTTCTTTTGCCAATGATAGTGTCGACTTCAGTATATGATCGTCTCCTCTCCTTACTCTCTATAGTAAGTTCTTCTAGGTGGTTTGGTTGTCTTGATCATATATGATTCAATATATGGTTTTGGAAATTAGGCCCTTTGTCAAATATGTGTTAAGCCAATGTTCTTTCCCATTCTGTAGGTTTACTTTTATTGTTGTTATGTTTCGTGGTACAAAAGTATACCCAGTTTTAATACAGTCCAGCAACAACAACAAAAAAAAACAAATGCAAAAAATCCAAAAATATGGGCAAAATAACTAAGTACTTTTCTATAAAAGATA
This sequence comes from Scalopus aquaticus, assembly GCA_004024925.1. Taxonomy (NCBI): domain Eukaryota; kingdom Metazoa; phylum Chordata; class Mammalia; order Eulipotyphla; family Talpidae; genus Scalopus; species Scalopus aquaticus. The sequence continues at coordinate 14,945 of PVIJ01018963.1, forward strand.
TTTAAATTTTGAATAGGGTCTCTGCTCCCCTCTCTCACTGTTTGGTTTCTGGAAAATCCATCGTCCTTATGTTTCCTCTTCTCTAACTGATTCTGATATTTCTCATTGATTTCCATTCTTTCCATGTCTTACTTCCTTCTCTTTTTCTAACTGGGTGATTTGTACATTTGAAACATCAATTATTGAAATTATTTCTTCTGCCAGTTTAAAGCACTGTCTATATTTTACTTCATTTCATTCAGTCTCTTTTATGTTCTTTTAATATTTTTAGTCTCTTTGGTGAGGGACTCTGTTCCGGAATATCCTTTCTAAGATTTTGGGCCTGCCTATATGCCTTCAATTGACCTTCCATTATCTCATTTAGCATTTTTACTATTGTTGTTTTGAAGCCTTTGTCTCATAGGTCCTCTATTTCTGTATCTTCTACGTTTGCCCCAGAAGTTCTAGTCTTCTCATTTTGCTTTTCCTAGACATGTATCTTGCCTTATTTGCTTTTTTTTTTTTTTCCTGATTGGGATACAGGGGATATAGTTTTGTTTCTTTTACTTTATCTTGTCATGAGGTGGAAGCAGGAGGGGAGTCTTTCAGTTTGAGGAGTGAAGATTGTCACCTTTGCCTCCTCTCCTTACTCTCTACAACAAGCTCTTTTACAAAGTTTAGATTGAGTCCTGGTGGGAGGAGCTACTTCTGGGGCTCAGTTGGACTTGGCAGGCAACAGATGAATGAGTAGAGTGTGTGCCCCACTGTCCAGCTATGGCTGCAAACAATGGCTGTCATCACCTCACTTCCACCACCAAGGCTCTGGTTCTGAGGTACCAAGACTGCAAGCCCTGGGATTAGTTGAGTTCTCTCACCAGTCCATAGCTCTTCTATTGGGCCCACTATGGAGCCCAGCCTGGCTCAGCTGGGCATCCCTTTGATCTCTCCTGGGAGGGGGTTGGGGACATGCTTTCCATGTCCAAGCTGGTTGTAGAGTTCCCAATATCTCCAGTTAGAGCCATGCTCATATATAAAAGCAAAGTTCCTCCAGGGAAACTGACAGTGCCTTGGTTGGCTGATTCCCAGTCATTTTGCCTCTGGGTATCTCCCAGTCATATTGTCCTTTGCTTCCTCTCACTGCTTTCTCTCAGTGGCCACCAACCTTAGTTCAAGTTCTTTGTGGGGAAATCCTGGTACTCTATCGGAGGTACTTCTGAGTCTTTCTTTGAGCAAGTATGTTTGATTTATTGGTTGTTTGTAGCAAAGATGATACCAACAACTCCATTCTCTCATGGTGTGGGTGGGTTAAAAACTCAGTATTTACACATTTTGTTTCACTTGAGTCCATTCTCCAAATTGATAAATCTTTTTTTTCCCAGAAAAATAGCCATTCTTTAAGCTCAATATAGAATTTTCTCTTTTATCACCCCTGCACTACTGTCATTCAAATTAGGAAGTATTGAATCTGGTTCAGTGATTTTTGCAAAAAAATTGTGCAAATTTCAGCAATGTCCTCTGACATTTTGCCCAGAATGTGTAAAATTATTATTAATTATTTATAGAGACTTAGAGCCAGAAACAGTATTTTAGAAACAATGCTTTCTAAAGAATATACAGGTTAAAAATTCTAACCCCCCCCAATTTCACTCTTTAACATACAAAAAATAATTTAAATCATAATGTGAAATGATATTATTTAAAGGCATTATGAGTTGATAATTACACTGGTCAACAGTGAGATCATTACTGATTTAAGAAAGCCCTAATCTGTAGTAACTTGGTGTGCTGAACATGAATATAACCCTGAAATTTTTTTTATTAGCTCTCATTTTGAAGATATTTCATATAATTCATTTTATATGTTTCAACATGTAAATTGATCCAGTAGGACTGCAACAACATCCTAAATCAGCCAAGAATAATGTAATATGTAGTATTGCATCACATTGCATAATACCATCATGCACACATCATCTGGAGTTGATTGCATCATTTTCTGATGCAATGCAATACTACTCCCAGGCGACTGCTGAAGTAAGCTTACGTCAGCAATGCACTATAGAATGCTCTGTCAGAAAGGTTGAGCATTGAGAATATTTCAGACTTTGTGTGAGATAGTTTAAGATACTGTTCCATAGAACTGTTATTATTTTATCCATTTAGGCACAATACAAAACAGTAATGCCTTGAAAGTGCGTTAATAGCATGGACAATTTCTGCTCTATTTGTGGGGAAGTGACATTTGCCAACCAGAAGAAAAGTATCACTTCTCAAGTGAAGAAGGCTTATTATCTTGACTTTCGGACGCAAGATTGGTGACCAAGACAAGCCTTGGGCCCCACATCTATGCTGTGCTACATGTACAACACAGCTTTCACAGTGGTCCAGTGGCAAAAGACTGTCAAAGCTGTTTGCAGTCCCCATGGTGTGGAGAGAGCCACACAACCACATGAAAGATTGTGACTTCTGCTTGGTTCCTGTTCCTCCTCATTCTTGTGGAATAACAAACCAAAAGAAGTTGAGAATAGTCTACCCAAACATTTCGTCTGCATTGAGGCCAGTTCCACGTGGTGAGGGACTTCCTATTCCAGAACCTCCAGCAGAATATTCTCTTGATTCATCTGATGAGGACAAGGGTGAGCCAACCTGTTCTTCTCCTGTTCCATCAGCATGCAGTGATCCAGATTTTCACTGTGGTGCATCATCAACCCCACACAGACTAACGTAGGAAGAACTAAATGACCTGGTTCATGATTTGGACTTACCCAAGAAGAAGGCAGAATTGCTAGGATCAAGACTCCAACAATGGAATCTTCTAGAAAATGATGTCACAATTACTTTCTATTGAAAGCACCACCAGCAGTTGGAGCCTTTCTTCAGAAAGGAAAGTACTCTGTATTTTGTTTCGATATTGACGGCCTCATGAATGCCTTAGAAATAACTAATGACCCACAAGAGTGGAGACTATTTCTAGTCTCTTCGAAACTGAGTCTTAAGGCTGTGCTTTTGCACAATGAAAACCATCTTCATCTATTCTATTCTTGAACAGCTGTACAAGAGACAAGCGAAGAAATCTAAGTAGTCTATGACTTGATTTTTTTACAGGTATTAACTGTAGGCCTATTACTATTGGCATGTATTTCGTGATGTAAACATCAATTTATTGCAGATTACAAAAAAAACTAGAGCCAAAATTAGAATTTGACTGTCATATTCATGTTGAACACATACAAATTGATAGGAAATGACTAATTTTATTTCAGTAACATGACTTTTGTAAAAAATTTTTGACCAGTGTAATAGTACTGGCAGTATTGTGTGCCAGTATTGTTTCACAGATAGTTGATTTATTGAACAAGGGATTGTTAGGTGAGTTCTTAGATGCAAAACGGTTAAGAACTTGAAAATTTGTGCTAAATAGCAATTGTTTATTATGACTGAATAAGCTTTATTTTTAATATAATACTTAAAAATTCATTCTGAAGTATTTTCCTTGAAAATGAATCTATAGCCTGCCATAGTAGCTTGATAATGAGAATAAAGAATATTTATTAAAGTATGCTAAATGTTGTAATGTGTTAGCACATTTATTCACATAGCAAGTACTTATTAAATACCTACCATGTATAAGGTATCATACCAGATGAGGTAATTTAAGTGACCAAATTTGTGTCTCTTTTCAGAAGGTTTATAGATTAGGGAAGGTGATACATATGCAAGCTGAGTGCAGTAATATATGGTAAATGATAAACTGGGAGGGTTAGAAATAAATACACAGAGGAAGAGGAGAGAAATCCATCTGGGTTGGCCTTCAGTAGGACCAGACTTTCATAAGAAACAATTAGGATAAGCTAGTGTAAGTTATTTATTAAATGCTGTGGAAATTCAAAAACATGGATAAAGACATGTTTATCCCAAGGTAGCTATTAACCTATAAAATGGTATTAAATTTTTCAGAAAATTTTAACTTTTTTCAAATGAAATTTCAGGTTCCCGATACTTACTGCTTCAAGTTGGTGGTAGGCATAATTTCTTAAAGAATCTATACACTTCTTGAAATGGCATTGAATTCTCTGTGTGTTTGAGCTCAAGTGCATTTTTGTGAGTGACAGGTCTGTAACTTGCATCAGAATCCTAACCTGTTCTGAGATCTTTTATCATGATCTTTAGAATATATGGAAAATATTTTTAAAAATCTCAAAGGGTGAATAATAATAATAAAAAAGAATTCCTTAGAACTTTTTCTTGAAGATTTATTTATTTATGCATACAAGCTAGGGTATAGGCCAGAAGTATGGGGCAGCGAGAGAGTTCACCAGAAACAAAGCGGGCAGCAGAACAAGTAGATCAACTGAAATACACTGCTGAGGGGAGCAGCAGGCGAGGCAGGAGAGGTCTGCTGCGCCATGTGGGAAGCTCCCTGGCAAGGCATCGAACTTGCGCTGCAGCTGCTGACAGCTCCACAGCGCTAGCTTAACCTGTTGTCCACCAGGGAGGCCTGAGTTCCTTAGAATTTTAAGGCAATTTAGTAACCTTTAAGTTTCAATATTGAAAGTCAAGTATTTCAAAAGTTAATTTTAGGTTTTAAGAACAAATATTCTGGGGTGCAGTGTATATGGAGTTCTAGTAACTGATAACTTCTCTAATAAATAAAGATACCTGCTATCCCTGAGCTGTTTTCTCTAAATCCATAAGGATGGCATAATTATGACTTTTTGATATCTATATTTTGCCTTTCTGCTTTGGTTAAAAACAACACAACAGAAATCGAAAGCCTTACTTACTGGCCAAGAGATGTGGGACCAAGAACCATTTTTCTGCTATTGATAGTTCAAGACAAGAAAATGATCTTTTCATTTTTCTGTCTTGAGAATAGTTTCACTGTATTATAGGAATAAATTAATTTCAATATTGCATTGACTTATGTTTGGATGTGAAACATTTATTTTCATGTCCTTTAGTAATTGAAGTTAGATTACTTTTTCATATCAAAACTTTGTATAAAGTTATGATAGAAAATTTTCACTATTGTGTTAATGTGCATTTTTATAAGTAAATCAAAACCAAGTCATTAGCTTTCAGGTGGTCAGAGGATGTTATTTATGTTTTGAGAAACTTCCTAAAACTATGATACACCTGTATTTATTTAAACTTCAAGTTTCAATACTGTCTTATTAATGTAGTTCACCATTTTAAAAGGACAATATTAGCCATGAAAAAATGTAGCAGTGTGAAGGAAATGATAATTTCACTCAATTTCTATAACTACAAATAAGTCAAAGATTTTTTTTTAAATAAAAACTGTATGGATGCAGTTTTTTTTAAAGATTTATTTTATTTATGCATACAAGAACTGGGGTGTAGACCAGAGTTGCAAGGGTGGGTATGTGTGTGAAGATTCACCAGAGACAGAGTGGGGAGCAGAACAGGGAGATCTACTGAAATACACTGCTGAGGAGAGCAGCAGGCGAGACAGGATTGGTCTGCTATCCCATGTGGGTTAATTCCCTGGCCTGGGATCGAACGCATGCTCCAGTGGCTGGAGATAGCTTGGTAGTGCTGGGACTTAAATCTGTGCACCACCAGGGAGGCCCAAGTGTGGATGTACTTTTTAAAGAAATTATGCCTGAAATATGATGGCCAGTCTATGTAGGATTAAAGATGGTTCCGCATAGCAGAAAAGACTTTGGAAGTTGTGGTCTGCTGGCTATGTCATGTAAGGGAGTTAATTCTCTGAGAATCAGATTCTTCATGTATAAAAATAACACTGGAACTGTTCATTTAAGAAAAATAATGACAGTGTCTATATTGAAGTGTTTATTAATAATGTGCACAGATTTTTGGTTTTTAGTCACAGTGGTGAATAATAACATCACTGTTGTTATGTAGAAAGAAATAAATTTGATGATTAGGAGGAATGGATTAGCAACTACTGAAGAGTACGAGGGAAATCTTTCATTTACTCTACATTTCAGTTTTGTCATTTACAAAATGTAATCGTTAAAGTAATCTTCAGGGTCCATCCAGCTCTAATTCTGCTACTCTTAGGAAAACCAAGTGAATACCCGTCTGTATTAGAAATGACTCTATTCACTTAGTGATTTGGACCAATAGAGTAGATCTGATCAGAAACTAAGGTGCATTGCTAACATAGATAAAAACAGATGGTATAACACCAGAAATCATTGTTATCTAACTAACTGTGTTCTTTAAAAGAGGTTTAGAGATCCCTTAATCTAATTTTCTACTGTAACCCACAGGAAAAACATACTATTTCTTCATCTTGGCACTTTGTGAAAATAGGAGTTTAGCACTTAGACTGGTCTATGTCTTACAATGCAACTTGGGAATGTTATATTGACAAAATGTGTTAGGTATAATATGTCAAGAGTCACAGGAGAGAAATAAGTCTTACTTTCAAGCAAGTATATAGTTTTAGATATGTTTGATTTTTGACATTATTCCTTATTCAGCCCATGACAACAAATTGCTCTGGATTGCTTTATTTAGCATGATTCCTTTAAGGAAACAAGCTGAGCCTCATTTAATGTTTTGATGTATAAGTGGGTGAGTAGAAACTTTATCAAACCAAATTGACAATATGGTATTTCTCATCTTGAGAGACTTCCTGGAGAAGAGAAATCTATAAATAAAGTAAAGAATGAAGATCAAAACAGTGCACTCATTTCAATCAATATGACTGACAAACAAATTTTTATTAATAATTATTTTGTAACTAATTTGGTTACTGAATTTATTAATACAAGGTGAAATTTTACATTTCCTAAGCAAGAAGTAACTGCAGAAAAAAAAATTCTCATTTTTCTGTCATCATTTTGATTTATTCCTTTATGTATTTATAACTTCAATATATGCATAGTAAGTGTTTTTCTTAACGAATGGCTTAGAAGGGAATAACTATGGAAAAGATAGAACTAATAAATATAAAGTGAGTCTGTTTATAAGGAATTTTTGGGAAATAACTTTGGAAGCAGTGAGAATTTATCGTTTTAAACTATGCTGATTTATTTCTTGCTATCAAAAAAAAAAAATCCTGACATGTATCGTACTTTTATTTGAATGATGAAATCTTAAATGTTTGCTATATTATCAAGAATGAAGTGACTTATTCAAATTATCAGTGTAATACATGTCTGGAATTTTGAGTTTAACCTATACAGCCAATAAAGAAAACTACCAGAATCTTGGCTAAACCCATAAGGTGACTCTCTATTGTTCTGTTCTTTTCTATCATTTTTTTCATATTGCCAATGTCTCTTCTGTTCTCGGTCTTTCCTCCAATCTCTATATATTGATTTTTATGTCATTTTTGCACAACTGCCTTCCAGGAACACCCTTTTACAGGTAAATTTCTTTTACCTCTCACTGCTATGTTAATCCATTTTATTCCCTCTTCATCTGATATTTTTCTTTTTTAGTTTGTTCTCTTGGTTTGGTGACTTACATCCCCAAGAGTTTTCTAAGATACAGTGATTTGATGTTGAACATTGAGTTTATCCCAATATGTGTTTGTTGTTTGGGGCCGGGGATAGAGTTCTATGTTCAAAAGTATTTTTATACAAATTTAATGGCATTTCTACATTCATTGCTTCCAATTCCTTTTATGGGTTATATGATCTGAATCAATTTTTGTTGTTACCTTTTGACCTTGCTCATATTATCTTCAGCTCTTTCTTGTCATCTAAGTCTGTAGCACTCACTCCCTACTTTCAAATTCAAAAATCTTAAGACCTACAATCATCTATTCTTCCTTTTACCCTGTGGTTTAAATGTTTTTTTAACTGTTATTTTAATGAGATGTCACAAGACATAAACAGTCTGCCATGTTTAATTCAAACTTCATTCTTGAAAAATCTTGTTAAAAAAGAAGGAATTATAACTTTTGCATTGCATAAATATATCTCAGTTTTGATTTTGTACATTTGGGGGAAAGAGATGATTTGCTTTGAGAGCTCTCTCCTATTTTTCAGTGCTACTTAATTGATTTTAATACCCTTTTAACATTTGTGTTAAGCAATTGTACAACTAACATTCCTATTCCATTGCTGGTCCTCACTGAGGATCTCCTGAGGCTTGTGAAGGCATCTCCGTTTGCTGGCACTCCGCTCGACATGCACTGGATTCTTCTCACAACTGGGATGTCTCTGGCTTCTCCTTCGGCTTCATTTCTTCTATTTTCTTCTTCTCCCTCCCTGATTGACTCTCATGCTTATAAAGGCTTATGATTATACTGGGCTCATATAGATAATCTAGTATTTTCCTTATTTTAAGGTAGGCAGATTAGTAATCTTAATTCTACTTACAATTAATTCTAGTTTTAAAGTTCCTTCATAGTAGTACCCAGATTAGTGTTTTATTAATTATGATAAAACAGTAATCAGGGCAGTATCTTTGGAAATTTTTGTTCCCCACAGGATATGTCTAAATATTTATCTCCGTGTATGTGTGTGTGTGTTTGTGTGTGTTTCAATCATCTGGTCAGTGGAAACTTCTAGAACTCTTGAAACAGGCTTTCTCTAGACCAGTTGTGCTCAAACTTGGGTTCGTTGAAAAACACCAGGAGAGCTGATTGGAGTCCAGAGACCTAGAGTCATAACGCAGAATAGAGCCTGGCTCTTGGTATTTCTACCAGGTTCCCTGGAGATTCCAAAACTCACCTAATCTTACACAACTTTGGTTGCATAATGGAATTACTTAGGAGCTTTTTAAAATCCCAAAGCATGGGATGCACCCAGACTAATTAAATCAATCTTTTGGGATGGTAATCCAGGGATCTTTTATCTTTTAAGCTGTAGGTGAGTAGTTTTCCAGACTAGTGCTTCTGAAATGTTAATCCATGTCTGATTGAACTTGGGATCTTGATAAAATGAAGATTCTGACTCAGTAGGACTTTGGTGGGGGTGGAGATACTGCATTTATAACAAGCTCCTAGGTCACATGCTGCTGCTGGTCTAAGGACCACACTTTGATTAGCAGGACTAAAACGTGTCACAGCCTTATATCCTCTGTAAGATCTTTCAGTATGTCTGAAACAGTGCTAGTATTCTCACATATATTTCCTTTTTAGCACAGTTGAAATTTTCTTGTGTCAAAGTATATCTCTAGCTTCAAGATAGGTAAGAGAATCAATATGTAATTCAGACAAGACTTGGTGACTGTAAGTTTAAGTGTGTGTGTGTGTGTGTGTGTGTGTGTGTGTGCATGTGTGTGCGTGTGCACGTGCATGCACATACTTCACATTTTCCTTCCATTTAATTACACTGTAACGACTGGAAAAAACCGAAACCATATCCTCTAATAGCTTTTATAAGGTAAACACAGAGATTTGACAATTGCCCCTTTGTAGCATTAATCACTGCGATTGCTTCAACTTAAATGTTTAGTTGTAACAAAACATACAGTTCATATAAAGTAAAATATATAAAAATTGTGTTAGGTTGCAATTGTATATACATGTTGATTATTATGATTTTATGGATTCTTCATGAAAATCCATTATTAAACAAAGATATATCCCCATGAAGCACCCTAAATTTGAAGCTATCTAGAGATGAAAAAGTGCTGAATGATAATTTGCATGAGATATGAACCATAAAAATATTCTTACAAAGACCATGGGAGGCAGGGATTTATCAATAGTGCCTGGAAAAAAATCCAGCAAAGTCAGAAGAAATGGCACTTGATCTGGTCTCTGTTATAGAAATATAATTTGGACCAATAGCTATATAAGAATAAAGGTACAGAGAAAGGGGGCAATGCAATAATGTATATGAAATAGAATTATTAAACATAAAGGGGTACTCTTAAACATAAAGAGGGTGGAGGGAATAGGTGAGATGCATTATGGATTTGGAGCCAGATCACGGAGAATTTTGAATGACAAAACTCAAGGAGCTGAGACTTGATTTGCAAAGCAGTTAGGAACAAATGAAGACTTTGGTGCAGAGAGCATA